>JAMKCH010001665.1:0-36653 GCA_023653785.1 Ophioderma brevispina
CAACACGAGATTCCCCCATGTGTCCTGACTCCCTAGGCAGCTTTTTGTCAAATGCAAATAAAAGGCCGCGACTAGTATAGAAAATAAGCCGACAATGAAAACCACGTAAACAGCACGCCGCTCTCGATAGCAAATAACCATCAATTCAATGAATTGATGTTAAAACAATGAATTGTAGGGAAATATCAATCTGCAATCAATTGCGCATGGTAATAAGTACCAGCTAAGCCAGAGCCTTCCAAATGACTGAAATGGGCTCATTTTTCACATCCTTACTCTTATCATTTTGCAGGTATGCTAGGATACTTAATACCTGTTTCCAAAAATGTAAACCTTTATTTTTTTTGGCATAATTCCATTATGCCTTTTGCACCTACTTTGTACCATGTGTTAGAGAGAAGGTGTATAATATAATTATGCAGCTTTTGATTCTCTGATTTACCAAATCCCTGCTAGCACCTTTAAGGAAGTTGCCACCTACGGAATGCAGTTCTGCATACACATCCGGAGGTCAAAAAAAACGGAATTGATGAACAGCGAAGCGTAAACACCATCAGGAATGTGTTTCGCAAGAGATGGAATTCGATGAGGAAATACAGCTTACATTGAACACCCCCTAACACAATACTGGTGGACTGATGAGACAATAAGCATGCTCTGTTTACACAAGGCCATCCTCATGATGCCTGCACTTTTGAAAATTCAGCCATTAGATGACATCCGGACTGTGTGCTTCCCTACATCAATGCAATGAACAACAATGGATAATATCCCAGATGGGTCACAACACTTCACATGACTTCTTTGTCTCCTCATGCAATAAGGACAAATTTCACTAACCCAGGTATAGATAAAGGAAATCTTGTTCGCCAATGATTCACTGGGAACCATTCACAACCCAGACAAGCCATTTGCAAAGTCTAGTCCATTGTGATTCCATACAAATGAATACGCATTGCAAGTGTTTAGTAGTAGACATAGATGAGGCATTTGAGCTATTCCAGATGAATGAATTGGGTATTTGCCTCCAATTGGAATATGGATTTCAGTGTTTCAACATTGGCAGGGTCAATCATGATCATTGATGGTAAGCAATGTATACAGTGCAAGTAACACCCATGTAATGATCATAAACCGACCATGGCTATTTCGCCATGTATTCAAATCCCCTGGTGGCATATACTTAATTCCAGTTGTGGCTCCCATAAGTGGTGTATAGAATTATGTGGAAATAAGCCATATTTAAGAAATTCATCAAGCTAGCACGTATTGGCATATCGTATTTGGAACAAGGTGCACAGCCATGCTTGAACCAGAACCAATGGCTACTATGACTACATATGCAAATAAAAAAAAACCATTTGCCTTGATTGGAGAGTAGCGAACATGAGTAATCTCCTAATTTTTTTCAAGGTATAGAGGTCATGTAGAAATCTTTCAAAGTGCCAAAATTGGACAGTTATTTACAAATTTTCCTTACATAAGAAACACAAATGTCACAGTGCAAATTCCAAACTAATAAAAATACCTCATGTCAATTGCAAAGGAAAAGGTCTTTTCTATGGGACTAATTACCCTTGGACCAGGGGCTACTTCAAAATCAGTATGTTCAAATATTTTTCTATGCAGGACATCTGCTTTATTTCCTAATTTCCCTGCTGTTTTTCATGACAATGTACACATCCATTTTTTTCAATTACATGAAAGTGATTGCAGTTGGGTTTAACTTGAATAAGTTTTGAAGTTTGCCTGGGCTCACCCTTTAAATACTACCATTCCTATCAAATTTGACTTTCAAAAGATTACAACAGTCAACCGACTGCCTGGTAAAGTCAACCAACCTTACCAATTTCCAACTCCATTACAGGGATCTCAACCAATCAGTGTGGAGACACTGACAGCCTTTTGAGTATTTATCTATCCGCATACATGAATAATACAGTTGCTAAATAAAAGAGAATAAAAAAGAAGAGGTAGATGGAAAAACCTTGCAATTTTCACTAGTGATATAAATCTAAGCTTGCCTACATGAACTCTGGTAAGCCATTACTCACACTTGATGGGTCACAGTCAACAGTGAAGTCTCTTGATATTAGACATTCCTATATTCAGCCCAGTTTTATATCAGGAAATATTAAACAGAATATTATCTTTCACTGCAGAGTTAAAAAAAAACATTGCAATTTTGTTAGTGCTGCCTGGGAAAGGCAAAAATGCTACATTACTTAGAATTTTACACTGCTACAGCAAAACATGAGTTTTGCAATACTGTTTTTCGCCAGCAAATATTCCTACCTTAGATTTTTTAAAATTAATTTTTTGCTCTGATGTCGTCAGAAAATATACAATCCATTTGCACAGAACTAGTTTGTCTATCCCTTGAAGAGATTTGTTTTAAAAAAAAAGCAATGTATCATTTTCCCCTCAAATTGAGAGATTGGCACAATTAACCCATCAATTATAAAAAATAATGAGAACATGCATGCTATTCTGACAATAACTTACAAAACATGGCGGCCAAAATATGTACACATGACATTGATGATTGTTAAAATTCTTTCCATATTTAGCCTTTCTCTGATAAAATGTTGCCATAAGGACAAAAAAAATAGTTTAATAAAAAACCCCCAAATAAGCAGACACAAACCCAAACCACTTCATCCATAGGCCATTAACATTCATTTAAAAGGAGGTCAAGTATACATTCATATATTTGCCATTACAATCCACAAAGTATTCAGATTATACAGTAACTTCCAAAATTCAGGCTGCAGAATAGCAATATAATTTGATTTCATTTATGAAATGGCCCACAGAGGACCCATTTCTGATTTCATGAGTGAACTATGCCGGAAACACTTCAAATCCTACAGGTATAACATAGGGCTAATGCATTTCCAAATTATACGATTGCTTTATATCTTATACTGTCAAGGTCTGGCATGATGGCCTTCACACCTGTTGCAACTCATAACCAATTAGGGCAATAATTGGAATGTCAATGAATGCGTTATTAAAGAAAATGGGATATTATTTAGACTACATCCTACATTGCAGGCCTTGGAGATAAATATCAAAAACTGTAGAAGCTCATTTAGTTTTCTCACTGATTGCAATATTTGGAATAAATCCTAATCAACCTGTATTCAGAGGGTTGAAATATTTGACTGATAATTTGAAGGGAAAAATAATCCCTTTGGATGGTGGTCACTCTTTTCCTTTTCAGAATTGATTTTTTTAAGGACAATTTATACAAAAAAAACGTAATATTAAAAAAAAAAAAAAGGTCAAAATTGGGGCAAAAATAGATCCAATTTAATCCTGAAACACAGCTTTAATTAAATCAAGGAAATTTAAATTTGATACAATGAGATATGTGTTTAGATGTGGCCCACACACACATTTGGAAGCTAACTATTGGATATTTATTTTTATAAATTTGACCTCCTAACTTATATAAACAGAGATTGTTACCTAGTACTAGGCTACATGCAAACTGTGTTATACAGTGCTATCTACTGTAGATGTAACTTCCTCAAGGTGAACAAAACAGAGTTAACGTATTACCCTCCATGTTTTGAAGGTAGAAAAAATAATTCAGGTCAAAATTCATTTCAATGTCTTCAAAAAGGTCTAAATATACAATGTCATGTCCAGATTCAGAATCAGCATGCAAATGCATTCAAATTAGTCCAAACAAGCCTAGTTCTTAGGTCAGTGGTTTTTGAGATGGTTCTAAATGACCCCTGCCACATTGAAAGCCAATATTCTCTATGATTTAATTTAAATCAAACAACAACTGAAATGTGTACATATTTAAATACTGGATTGCAACAACACTAAAATAGGCATATGACAACAGTAACAGGCATTTTACCCTTATCCAGAGAAAAATCGCGGGACCATAGCTATTTCTTTGCCTTCTGATACTTCATTACACGGGCTAAATAAGCTTTGAAAGCTTAGTCATGAAGATTGTGCTTCGGGGGTCACCTGGGAAGATAGACTGTATTTTTGATATTTTTGATATTTTGCCAATATCTTGCAGCTGCACCATATTATCTTAGACAGTAATATATGCAAAATCACGTAGTGGTGTAATATTCAACAACTGCTAAGTATCAGAATGACATAATTTAGATGATCACTATAAATTTGTTTGACAAAATTGCACTTTGGGGTTATATTTTCCTAACTAGAATTTTCACCTATTCAACTGATAGCATTTAATATTTAAACATGCCAGAATTTGTATAGTTTATAACATTTGCACAGTTGGCATTTGAGATGTTCCAGGTCAATTTGGGATAAGACTCTCAATAGGTTTCTTGAATATCCAGATTCAAAATGGACCAAAAAAAAAAAAAAAAATGATTTTGGTTACACTAACTATGTGGTCATTTGAGAGTATTAACAATTGTAGCTTCAAGTTGCTAGCACCTAGGGTGATGTTACCGCACTTATAAAATCACCACATGCATAGCGGGAACAAAATATTGGACTAATAATGGGCAGACACTGAGGTCGGAGCAGTGTTTTGTCCAAAATGAATGGCAATGATTTATTAAAAAGTGATGGTTTTAAGCATGGTAAATCTTCTCTAATGAAATGTTTTGGAAATGTCAAATTTATGCTTACTGCACTTGGTTCCAGCGTCATTTATATCCATCAAGTTTTTCTTCTCCCCTTTTAAATTAGCATCTGACTAATGCATACGCTTTCATGTTGGAGATGTTAATTATGCACTAAAGGATAATTTTATGATATTAAGTACAGTCAGTCTATAAAAATTACCTTTGAAATCAAGATATCAAGCTCTCCTTATTCTTCTTCTTGTACTTAATTTGCTTCTTGTTTAATTTTTCTTATTAGTACCTTCACTTTAACTTCATCTATAAAACTGCTTTGATAACAGCCAACCATGACATGCTGTAGCATGACATAAGCAAATGCACAAAAAACGTACTTCTTTCATATCACAAGCATTAGCAAGTAAGATTTCTTCTTTAATGGCAATGACAACTACAAGCAACTCCCTTTGTTGGGCCCCATGGACTTGGTATAATGCTAATTAGAGAAATCTCTGTAGGTTTCATTGTTATAGTGAGCCGCTTGTTTTCCCCCTTCTGCAGAGACGGATCCAGAAATGGCTGCATGTCATTAGGGCATCCCTCTCAATTGTTCTGCTGGCCTTACTGCTTAAAGACATTTGATACCACATATATTATATCATTTTCTGGCTCATTTGAAGTGAGATCATTAATAATTAGCATACAATTTTACAGTACAGACTTTTTTTAGTAAAAATATCAACTGGGAAAATGTGTGTACTCATTATTTTAACAGTTGACAATTTCTGGGTTTAGCAGGTAGCCATAAAATCAATGGATAACCTTTATCTATACTAATCTTCCCAGGATGAATTCAGTATTCTACCACCACATCCTTCAACATGCAGTTTGTTGAGGCTGTCAAATTCATAGGGTGGTGGCAGAATAAAAAATTCTTTCCACTTTCCCCTTCACTGTAAAACCTTCTGCAGGGTTATTGAATTGGCAAACCCACCCTTTAAAAAGCTTCATTTTCAATATCAACATATGGTTTCTTATTCATTCAATTATACCAGCTAGCTATATGCATCTATTAGTTTAACCCTTTGTACCCTTCAGACATCAATAATCACTCCAAGATCAACTTTTCAATTTTCCCAAAAAAAATTCACAATTACTTCATGACCACATTTCCAATCGGCATGAAAATTGCATTTATCTGAATCCAAACAAGCCTAGTCTTAGGTCAAGGTATTTAGGAAGCCATCTAAAAGCCACTGACTTAATATGTTATAACATATACAGAAACTACCAGGGTTGAAAGTGTTAAGGAGAGAAGCCATGTTACATGCAAAACAGCATATAACACAAAATAATATTTAAAATAAAAGGTCAACTCTGATCTTTTATTACTCAAATAGCTATAGGTGATATAATGAAGTCCACTGTGGCCAAAGGAAGAAATGTTGAAAATTGTGTTGTTACCACTATCAACTTCCCCAGCAAACCAGGTATGATTTGCTGACCTCCCTCCATGTTCCCAGCATATACTTGTTTGCTAAGTTATGAAGTTTAATAATGACAATTTTCTTATGCATTATGTTGTTGTAGTTCCCTATTTTTGCCTGTACTTTAAATGAATAAATCCTGCCTTTAGCCTGAGTATATCGGATTATACCACATATTTCTGCAACAAAAACCCTTCTCGATTAACCAGATGTAGTTTGTGTTATTGATATTATAACCAGTTCAAAGGTGCAAAATCTCGGAATTACAAAAACAAATTTAGAGCACAGGCCTTTCAAAATGACCGCATATGCCTTTAAAGGGACATTTTGTGATCCACAGCCTCGTTCCCCCCCCCCCCGACTTACCTAAAAAAGTTCAGAATTTTATATCATCTGAACCATTAACATTAGTAATCCATTTGTACCTAATCTTACATGCAAATTTGGTCGTATCTGTAAGAAAATTCGTACTTTTGTGTTTTCTGTCCGTAAACAGACAGGAATCACAGCACAGTGGTCTATGGGACTGTGGGAAACACGCATTTGCTCATAACACAAATCTGAAAGGTCGGGAACCACTAAAAAGTTGTGAATAAGCTTTTCTGAAGGATATCTATTGAACAATGAAAATGGAAGGTGCCGAAATCACGAATGCACCTTTAATGGCCAGCTCAGAGATTTCCCGAGGATGGCGCATTGCATTTTCTAACCAATTACGTTTTTTGCATGTACATAATGCTTGTCCACACAAACTGTGAAAAATAGCTAAGCTCAAATCAATGTCCTTCATATAGAATATCACAACTTTGTAATTAAAATTCTGGGTCCAGAATGGTTATTTTACACATTATCCCATGGTACTAATATACAACACATAAAGGTTTACTACATTAAAATTAAAATCTGAATAATCTCACACTTTGGAATGAGCAGTTCAGGTGACTATCTTTAATTTTAGTCAAAATTATATATTTTTAAATATCTGAGTCTGCCTCTAAATCCCATACAAACATAATTAGTAATAAGTTAAAAATGATTAATTCAATGAATATGAAATACACTCATTTAAAACACCCAAATTGCTCCAATGTTCTGCTGAGTAAATATAACAAGAGTTGATAGTGTTCCCATCAAGTGATTGAAGCCACTATGAATAGCGATTTCAATTTGGTACACATGAGAGCAAGACGGCATTGAATGAGAATGACAAATTGAATCAAGTAATGCTTTACAAGCATTCTTCCCTGTCTAAGGATTCACCGTGCATCACAACAGAGCATCAGTTACAAAAGAGGTAATGAAATCAAAAAACATTGTGCTGAAAAGAGGTAATTTCATAATGAAGTAGAGTGGTAAAAAATTGTAGTCGGTCCTCAAGGCAATTGTATTACTTGACATTTGAACACAAAATTGTAGTGAAGATGTACAGCTGTGGGTAGTTCTATTTATTACTACTTTTATTTATAGGTGAACTGGAAGATTTTTGGGATAAATTTGGAATATTTTGGTTTAAGTTTTGATTTATATCATCTTATAAAGTTTCATTTGCACACAAGCCCATGCTTTCCAAACCCTCTTGTTATTATTGGCAGAGTATCACACCAAATTAGTTTGGCTAAGATCCGAAGAAATTCTGTGTACGCGAGGTGAATGGAGAATTGTGAAGTTCACGAGACATGTGCATTCCAAGTTCGTACATAAAACAGAATTGGAAAGTATAAATGTAAGACATGGTCTAGTGGTTGAGGCACTTGCTAGGTTTCATTCAGACAAACAATTTCAGATCGACTTTGTGTAAGACGTGATTAAAATCAGAATTCCGCTCTCCATATCAATCAGTTGGAATTGGAAAACCCAAACCTGACAGCACTATCCTTGGAGGAGATATTCAGACATGGGTCAGAGTGAAAAACCTCTGTCCCAAGCCATCCTAGGACATGAATGGAAAGCAATGTTTGTACACTGAATAGGCTATTCAAGATGAGCCATACAGATCCTGGGCAGCACGAATGCAAATGAGTACTGTTATGCCTACCTATAAGAGATACGAATTTATTTAGATAGCAATGGTCAGCTCATGGGACAATGAACGGGTTCATATGAACTGCATGTGATAACATGCATTGATCATGAAACTAAAACCATGGCTATTCTAAATAAATTCACATGGAATTCACTTGAAATAGTCAAATGATCACCTAGTATAAACACACCATAAAAGTAAATCAAAAGGAATGAACTCCTATATCAAATTGTTATTCTAGCTGTAGTCTAGACCAGGATTCCTCATGTATTGCATAAGTCCTCTTATCAGCATGCAAGTGCTAGCGTTCACTGCTTTACAGCCTTAAGCCATTGGACAGCTGAGCCAGTTACAGACTTCAGAGCTAAATTACCTGATGCTGACGTACTCTATCCATTAATAAATCTTTCTAATGTTTTAAACATACATTTGCACTTACATGAGTATATTTCTCACTAAGTAATAGTAGCTAGAAATAATTCTTACTATGAACTACAGATGTCTATTAAAGCTAGATGCGAACTTTTGGCTTGAGGCCCATTTTCCCTCTCTATTTGCACATTGGTGTAACATTTACACAGTGTATGTCGCCTTAAACATGTATTCAGACTAATTAGTGCCGATGGAATTGTGCTTGCATTGTGTTCGGCAAGTTACAAGATAAAAACACTTACTGTTAATCCAAGGGCCGTACGTATGGACTAAATCTTTGTTTTTTAAACATGAAAAATTGATAAGAGGTCACCTTATTGTGTAAAGCGGCTAAAATGTATCTAACATGCATAGTATTTCCATAACTATAATTGATCTAAAGATGCAAGTTTGGATATGGTATTGATGTGGTGGACTGATGAGATGTTTGTTTTAATATGGTAATTGGTCACTCTTAAACCCAAAATGGACAGTGTGCTACAAGGAAAAGTCTTAAAGCAATAACATGTGATTTGGAAGAAAAAAAATTGTCGCTTAAAATCCTGAAAATTTACAAGGAAAACAATGGAAAATGTACTTTTACCTGTATTGTGGGCTAAGACAGGATTCCACAATGACCAACAAAACAAATGTTATCAGATATGATTCTTCTGCTAAAACCACGACATAGAAGTTTGTGGTTTATTAAAAACTAATCCAAATGTACCCCTATTTGAACATTGAGAAAAAATAAGGGCGTGTATCTTAAAGATGTCATATTTACTGCCTATAAACAACTACACATTAGAATCATCATTAACATAATCTAGTGCTCACAAGATGACAAGAAATGCCTAAATAAGATGTTAACTAGTCTGTATATCATCAGCCATCATCAGCTAGTGGTCTCTTGGTGACAGCAAAATTAAGTATCTTTCAAAAGCAAACCAACAACACTACTGATATGGTCTGAAGAGAACTGAGCTTAAATATTGGAAGCTGCATTTCAATTGGGCATTGAAATTAATATTAGAAAAGGGTGGGCCACTATGACCTGAGTCTAGCAGAATCTAAGATGAAGCTAAGCTCCAATGCAATGCACGCGAGGTTCAAAGTAAATGATACAATAGAGAAAGTGATTTGACAAATATTATATTAGGCGAGCATTGAATTAAAATAAAGCACAAAAATACGCATTGAACTGGTATCCCAATATAGGCATGAGTTTTACCACTAGACCACAGGACGGTGTTTATGTGGATACCATGAAAGAGTGCAATGTATTTCAGGTTTCCAGTGGTTATGATGATTGAATGAATAATGACCAAGCAACCAATTACAAAGTGTGTGGAAAGGAGGAAGGTGCATTGAAAAAAGATAATCTCTCACTTCAGAAAAAATCCTCCGAATAATCTACAATTCCGGGCGATATTGATGAGGCAACATCATACATGCCAACAGGTTCCTCACCCACCCTGTGCAGTGTGAATGGCAACTTATCCATTAAGTCACAAAACCTTCCTTTATTGGTTGGAAACATTCCTACATCCTTCAACATAATATCACAGGATTAGAAATCAATAGAATCGGTCATGAGATGTTGATGATATTTACACTATTCCAACCATATGCATGCTACTGCATTCAGTTTCAGATGATCTCACACAGCCATGTCACAGTAAATTCTTGACAGAACTGTAAGTTCAGTGGGCACGCCAACTATTTACAGCTGAGGTAAAATTGCCTCCATTTTGTAAATATTGTTTTTTTCATAGCACTATAAGTAGCAATTGTTCAAAAACATCAAAAAAAAATTTTGTTCTCAAAAGTATGGAGTATCAGGACAAAAATCTGATTCAAACTGCAAATTTACTATTCCTGCAAATGGAACTCCACGCAATCCCACGGAAGTCACACCAGGGGACTGAGCATAGGCTTCCCATATGTGGGGTACAGAATTCATATGGAAGATCCATGGTCAGGTCATGATCAATGCTGGGTTCACAGCAAGCAATATCAATCATGCATTGAAATGACTGACATGGTTATTCAAATGTATTCAATACCAATTAGTAGCATATACCCCCCAATTCCAGATGTGCCCTTACATAGGGATATGGTAATTTCTGGAATAGCCATTTATTGGCAGTATTGCAAATGATGGCAAATGACCCAATTTATTTGTTTTAAATTGGAATATGTGATGTGCAAACAATATAACATGAAAGCAAAATACACAATTGCATATTGCTTTGTGTCAACATACTCCCAATTGGGTGTTCATTTGCGTGGGTGTTGACAACACTATATTTGAGTCTTCACTGTGACAACTCTTAATCATGCATCATTGCAACAAAAGGTCAATATTCACACTTCTATGATTAGGGAATTTCCCTACCACTACTTGACATGTTATGACAAAGAAAAACATCACAATGTCTGAATTAAAATCGGAAACTTCACTTCGGATACAATTAACAATGCCATGCAGCCATCAAGCAGGCTGAAATGAAAGCAATTTATCATTACAGTAATAAACGTCATCGTTGAAGGAAGGTTATGATTCTTTTATTAAGGGATATCCCTAGACACAAATTAGCAGGACTGGATAAAATAAAAGACCACTCTTACTTTAAAATGAATCACATGACCACACTCCCATGTCAGAAACAATTCCTTAACATACGTTAAACTCGATGAGCTCAAAATAGACATGCATATAATCTCTGTATCTTGAATTATTACTGTTTTAAAATATTAATATGCTTTGCACATAAAATATTTTGACATGGAATTAATCTGGAGGCAATTTTTAAAAAATCTAGTCCTGATGCTATAGATTAAAAAATACTGCAAGTAAACTTGTGTTATCCCTTGGCAAGATGGCAGTCTGGAACATGACCTCAAATGACCTTTAACCTTGGTCCATGACCTTTGACATCATCCTCACATGAAGGAACCCCTATTGCACCTTAACCCCAAGTCTGGTGTAAATCAGACTTTCGAAGGAGACAAGAAAAACAAAAACCTAAGCAAACTGGAACACACACATACATACATACACATGCGGACATGCATGCTAATGCCAAATCCCCCTCTGCTTTTCAAGCCAGGGGGATAAAAACAGGAATAATGAAATTGAGACAAAGAATAGATAACAAATTAGAACAACACCATTCAAAGGCCTATTGCTTTACAACTAGCTAATAAATGAAGTACAGTTTCAAGCTTACATATTAGATGTAGTCTTAGGAAGGGTTCATACTTTATCAGCAGACCAGCTGATGATAGTCTTTCACACATACTTTCACACAATGTGTATGATGGTGCACTCAGTATGCAAAAGCATGTTCTAAAGGCAAGCATTGGCTGACATCTGACAATGATGTATACATCAACAATTAGTCAATCAATTACTTCTAAAGACACATATGTGAACATGAACCAATGGGAAAATGAGCAAAATGACAAAACCCTCAAAACTAAGACGCTTTAATAAGTTATCTTAAAGCAAGTCCTCCCTCTCCCTCTCCTCCAAATGCCCCCACAAGAGATCCCACACCCCTGGCATATATTGCATCAGGTCCTGCAACACATGTAATCCAATAATGGTATTTACTCTTTGGATGCATCTTGTCTGGATACAGTGATATTGACAAGTGCAGTGTACAGAGGCCTGGCCAAGGTGTCTGTCTGTGTACTGGTCTCATTGCAGGTATTTATATGCTATCTACTGAAGACAAATTACATGTACACTTCAATCAACACAACACTTCTCATATATTGTTTTTTCCATACTCTACTATGACACCATATCATATAATCATCATGTAACCTATTATCCTGATATGCGAGTCCCCCATAGTTCTAGCTATGGCAAACTATACTTAATAAGCACAAGTCATAATCTTCATTTTTAAACAGATCATAGTAAGACCTGCCTCTAAAAGAATAGCCACAAGTAAAATATGGTTGTGTATCAAACCTAATTGGATGAGTACAGGTAGTTTACTATACTCTGTCATAATTCCTTTTCTCTGCATGAAGACTATGCTAGCATTTCCACCAGACAGAACCATGACAACGCGCAAAGGAAATCCATAAATACATGATGAACGCAGCAACTCTCACGCACGTATGTAGATGCCTATTTCAGAAAATGAATTGTGATGATGATTATAATACTACTTTTCTTTGTGATTTCCAAAATCACATATGTTTGGTGGTTATAGGGATTGTGACAGCCAATATAATTAATAAGAACAAAACAATAAACTAAATGACATTCTTGTGTGTAAGTTAGGCTGCAGTGCTAAATGCACATTTACATGAGGATGCCATTCCAACCACACTGCACAAGTGTGGCACACAATGTAAACCTATGAAGTTGATAATAATCACTGACATCACTTCCTGCTTCAGGCAGGATGGAGTACAGTTATTGCTACTAAGGTTATCATGATGCAAACGAAGACATTATTTTCAGTATTGTCACCAAAGCTTGCATCAGTATCATCACTATCATTATAGCCAATGCCATTACCAACACAGCTGATATTACTGCCAACATATCAAAAAAATAAATTTTCTCATGATTTAAATGTCATCATTTGCATAGATTCAGAGGAAGAAACAAATAAGAGCCTGAACAAGCAAGTGAAGAAAACGAGGTTATCTGGGCTAACAATAAGCAAAATACTTAAGAGTACAATACACTGTTTCAGCGTACTTAAGAATGATGAGTGCCTGCCTTTTGAAAAACACATTCTTCATCGTCTGTGTTGATTATACTCATCATGGCCTTCAAATCCTACAAACCTGCTAGGCACTGCGGATATGAGAACTCTATGCCAACAGCAACTGACATGTAAGTTATGGAGGAATGAGTACAAGAGTTAAGATGTTCATTATCAGTGCGACTCCCAATAGATAGCGTGGTCCACTTTATGCCCATAGAACTGTCCAACATTTCTTGAAAGTAATCATATCACAATGATAAGATTTTCAAGGTACACATTCCCAGCGGTGCATTAAACACATCTATAGACAGTACACAACCTGAAGGCATACCTGACATATGAAACCTGTGAAGGGCAGATGTCCTTCAAATCTTCAATTTAAAAGTCAGTAGATTTCAAGGAGATTTTTGCACTAAGCTTGTCCTTTTATTTCTGTATTGTTTCAATCCCCACACACTACTTGTTATTTTGGAAAGGGAAGTTCAAACATTTCAGACTTCTACCATTTCAAATGTTAATTCCCCAAAACAGGAAAGCCAATCTTGACCCTTTCAACCATGGTTGATTCATATTAGATTACAACATATGTTAGCAGCTTTTGAGATGGCTTCTCAAATGACTGTCATTTGGGAAGCCATCTCAAAACCACTGACCTAAGACTAGGCTTGTTGGACTTATTTGAATGCATTTTCATGCTGAATCTAAATCGGGGCTGTGGAATAGCCCCTAATTTAGATCATTTAGGTGAACTCGAATTGCAACCATTGTATAGTGAATAGTTATCACAGTACTCTAATATCAGCATTTTTTGAAAATAAGAGGCTAAACTGCAGCGACCAGTAAAAATAAAAATTAAATTCATGTGTAGTAAGTAAATGTTGTTTGATGTTACTTAAAAGTGCCATGAGAGATTTCAATACTCCATATTTTCTGATGCTTGTGAAGTTTTCATATTGATTAGACACTCAATGATTGCTTCCCCCGTATTTGGCTACAGAAATGCTACAAAGTATAAACAAAAGGTGATTTATATGCTTATATTTCAATATAAAACTAGGACTGAAATTCGTACCTGTTCCAATAAGAATGATAAAATTTCACAATTATTTGTACAAAGAAATAATTTTCAGCTTAATCCTTCAGATGGGGGAAATTTCTACAGCAATGCACAAACCCAATTTTTGATTTTTAGGGACACCGATAAGTGAATCTCTCATTGTACCTTTAAATATTAAAATATTCTCTATTCTAAAAATGCTAACAACAAGAAAACGTGGATGAAGTCTCCCTTTTTGTAGTAGTCTGCACCATTGCATGTAGTGATCAAGTCGACCCAAGAAACCTCCGATGATAGGACAAGTTGGAACACCCAAGATGATAATGAAGACAAACCTCCACACCACAACAACCATCACCACTGGCAAGATGAGTTTGCATAAATGGTTAAACTCAATAGCTGCCATTTAATACACGCGTCTCCTAACATATAGGCCTTTAAGAACTTTACAATGTGACTTACCCTAATTTCTCAACCCTAATCCTAAATGTCATAATCATGCTGACATGAAGGTAGATCCTGAAGTCGTAATTCAAATTCAATCTTCTTTCTGATTCCGACATCAGATTACCATAATTGAGTCTACAAATATCTTAAGAAGAGCAAAACTATTTTTTAAAACTGGAAATACCGTGGCAAAGGGACACATGGTTAAACATGAAAACACAATGAGAGTCTTTAATTAACAAAGACAACCAAAAGAACAAATTCAACCTAATGAGGACCAAAGCAACTCTATTTCAACTTTACGAGTTTGAAACAGAACAACAACTTCACCTGTACAGTTGCTTTGAAATGAATGTGATTATGACATGGTCAAAATGGAATTACCAACTTTTCCTAGTTAAACAAGGTCTTAATTAACATTCTCCCATCATGTATTCATTGTAAGGTGGAAAGCGAACTCATTACTTTAAAGCTTTGTTTGCAGCAACCAGCAATTGGTACATGTCCGCGATGACTTTCTAGATACATCCAAAATTTTTAGAGGATAGACTTACGAACATTTGGCCCAAAGACTAGGAATGGTATATTTGGAAATTCTTGATTGTTTTATTTATGGTCATGGCAATTCAGAATTTTGGACAAATTTGTGAAAAAAAGACTGTCAACTATACCTGATTTCAGAATGCAGGATTAAGAACTATTTCAAACTGCCTTTGTTGCACATTGTTGATTAACCCCTGGGCATACCTGCCCATTCATCGGCATCTAAGACCTATTTTGATTGGTTGCTTAGAGGGTACGTAAAGACCTGTGTACACATCAAAGGAGTGCCCATCTCTTTTTGATTGGACCAGATTCCACCAAATTCCACCTCCTCTACAGTGAGTCTGTTACCTTCCCAATATTGAATAATGCCGGTACCCATTTATACACCTGGATAGAGAGGAGTAATTGAGGTAAAGTGCCTTACTCAAGAGCAAAACATATTGGCCACAGTGGGGCTCGAACTCACAACCTTTGGCATGTGGGATGGGTGCTTCATCAACTGGACTACATGTGCCCTCAAAAGGTTACACCATGTAATGAACATCATGTAATGAAGGTAACATTATGTAATGAACAAATCAGAAATACTGTTAGACTGGTATTATGGTTTACACAGAGATATAAAAGCACTATTATGATTGGTTACTCAGAGGGTTGTGTCCTGTAATGAGCCAATCAGACAGATTGTATTATTGGTGGTAGTGCCCAGGGGGTTAAAGTCTTTTGATAGATTGGTTTTTAGTGAAACTAAGAGTAGCACTGGTATAAAAGCACATTTCTACACAAGACTGGACTTCAATACTCCTAATCACATGTTTTTGTGTGGCCCCTTCATGAAAATATTTATTTGAAAGTGTTTTTTATAGTGGGTATGTTGGAAATTTATCTATTTTGAGAGAGAGATAAGCATACAGTGTTGTGCATTAAAGAGAATGGTTATATTTGACATTAAATTACTTTCTTGTTTACATTATTCAACTGAATTCAATAAATATATCCTTCCAAATATCCAAGTTGTTTGTGGTGGTACAAAAATTCATAATTGGTTATTGTTATTCTGTTTTGTAACAAGAACAATATCAGTTAATATGCATACATGTTTTAACTCCTGTGTGAATAAATTCAGATTTTATTTCCTTTGCTCATTCTCAAAATTGGTAATTTCCAATGCAATAACAACCTTTAAAACATTTTCACTTGTTTTCAGTTTGGCTAAATTGTGGGTTTCCTAAACACCTATAGGCTTTCATGTTAAATTCAGGCTAGCCTCTTGTTGTGCAAAAAATCAAAACTTGCGCATAATATCACTTTCCATCTTACAGTGAACAGATTATAGGCTTTAGGCATATTTTTGAACAGATGACAAAACATGCGCAGAATATCACTTTCCATGTTACACTGAACAGACTATAGGCTGTAGACAGGTTTTGAAAAGACGACAAAACATGAACAGCTATCGTTGTTACACACCATCTTGCATTCATCTGCAAACTATTTACTTGGACTTACATTGAATCAGTCTGCATATTTGAGTAGAAATAGTCTTTGGCATTGCATAAGTACTCCTTGGCCGACTCTTTAGCCTCGGACACATAGTCCTTGGCACGTTCTAAATAGTCGGTGAGCTCATCCATACTGCTGCTCGCACCCTGACCCTGGGATTCACGAAACTTTTGGCGTGCATCCACCATCTGCAGTCGTTGTTTCACAAACAGTTCTGCTGAAGATGTTAGCGAGAGGCCTTCACCAAAGATTGTCGTGAACATTGATGTATTCTGATTGTCTAAAAGCACGGCAGGGAAAATGATACCGCAACGCACTGTTGAGTCCACTTTACGTACCATCCACTTGAACTTAACATGTATACATTTGGTTCTCACTTCACTCGTATATTCATAATGTAATAACAAACGGCCCTTCTTTTGTACAAAATGTTGTCAGGTACTCATGTCTTCTGTGTTTATAATGTGATATCACAGTAGAACTACAAATTTTCAGCTTTCTCTCTTGCTTGCTTGTGTCATTTCAGAAAATCTGTGTCAATTGAGTTTTTCTTTTAAGAAATAGTCACAGATTTTAATTTGCTGATGAGCCTGAAGAGCTTGTACCAACTTACACAGCTTTATGTGGTGGTAATGTGTCAAATAGCATCAAAATATATCAATTGCTATGGATAAGTTTTACTCTGACACATTATGGAAGCTTAACTGTGACCACTCTACTGTTGAAATAAGAAACTACAAAAAAGTAGCAAAAGGCAATGATTTTGTGATAGTTTGTACTTTTTCCTTTTCAATGCAATTTGACAGTTTTTTTGTGTCACATCTGTCGTGTTACTTCACATAAATAAAAACAACTTTTGAAATTTGCTTGTTTGGGGTAATTACAATTTGTGCAAACAAATTCACAAGGATAATAAATTAGACGGCAGTTTTACAAAAAGGCCTTTCTTTCTTTATACACATGTACAAATAATTACAGATGTGGTCAAAATGTACAAATATATATATATAATATAATAATTCAATACAAAAAATGCTGGGTAGTTAGGTACAAACACTCAGCTGCTATAAACACATTGTAGTCTACATGGAGTCATGCATTTGCAGTTTGATACCTCAGTAGAAACAGCATGTACGTCACAATTTTCTAAATGGTTCAGAAGTAGATATTCATATACAAAACAGCCACTAGTCCCAAGTCTGCATGTCAACATTTCTCTCAGCTAGATTCATACAGTAGTTGGTGAAGTATCAGCAGCAGCAGACATATTATGCAGATGTGACCCAATGACTGATTCCAAACTGGTCTGTATGTTTTGGTGTACTCCTGGCGTGTTGATTATCTGGGGAAGGCGACGCTAGCTAGAGCCGACAAGACAGCTAAATCTCCATCGGATTCCCATGCAGTACAACCGAGACCAGATTTTCACCGTGTATTATTGAAGCACAACTGGCCGCATGTACATATGTCCAGTTTTATGGACTGTTGTTGTTGTTGTTGGTGCTATTCCGGCAGGCTTCAAAGCCCCGGCCGGTACAGCATAGAGTGCTAGTAATGGTACGACTGATTGGCGGCCATCTATTTATAACACCGCCACTCCACACGCCTCCAACCTAGCGCTGTACTGTGTCAGTGTGAGAGTGTGTGTGTATGTGCCAAGCTAGGCCAGGCCTGCATCCCCACTGCATTGTACATACGTGCATGTGTTCCAATGCATTTCCTACACGATCAATATTACCAAGCCTGCTGCTGCCTCAACTCGGCATTACCCACAATGCTTTGCTGTATGACAAATGGCCATATTAGTACAATTTTCTGTTCACATCGGCATGTTGACTGCATAGCAACGGCAACAATTATGGAGGATGCAGTTGCCTGCCTCTAATATAAATAGCCAATTAAAATGTTACTATGAAAAGCACCTCAAGGAGACCGCATTTACCTTGCTGGTTTCTTGAGAAACCAACTCCTTTCATAATTAGTTAAGCTTGCAATTTTCGATTAAATTGCCAATGAGGAAATTGTCTCAAACTGTATTAGCATTCACAAAGCATCAACTTATTGATTAGGCTTCGAGTATGATGGGTCATCATTATTAACAAGTCATTTCCATACACTAATATTGCTTTAGTATCTTTTGCCCATTATGTATTGATTCACAACAAATTAATATTTATCTAACTACAATATTAAAATGTGATTAATGAAGGTACCAAACAAAATGTGTACTTCAATATTTTCATTTAAAATTTTATATATACATCATATTTTTTCTACACTGCAATACTTTGGCTTTATCTTTTTGTAATAAACACAGAGCAAAACAATGAGTGAAACCTATATGAAGTTAAAAACCAGCCCACAAGAAATTACAAGCATGTGTAATACTTATATTGTATTTTAATCCTTGACCAAAAGCAAACACAAATGTCAACCTGCATGGCCTCAAGTATGGACAACAGTCCCGGATTGAGTGTGACCCCCCCCCCCCAAAAAAGAATCAATCTATAGCAAAGACCTTAAAATCACATACACAGGAGTGGATAAGGATCCAATAAAGAGGGGGACATCAAAATAAGAGTTTAATATCAGAGATTTCAGATATAACGCTTGAGTTGGGCTCTAGACAAAGCGATTCAGGTGTCTTTTGATGGTCACAGGTGAGCATAAATTACTCAATTTACTAAAGCAATGGAAATGTTCTACAAATGGCATAGAATGTCAATGTGCAAATATGGTAATGTAACTAGGATGTTATATTAGCTTGATTGCTAGCCCTTTCTTGATTAAGTTTGAAGGATCAGAATATTAAGTCAGGCCTTGTTCTTCCACTTAAAAACAGCATTTTGTCTGTTTCAATTTGTTGTAGAGAGAGTATTGCTTTAAAAAACTAGAATTTCGCGGTTCTCGGCTTTCGCGCTCGGTATATTAAAAAAATATAAGCTGTGGGCCGCCCCATGAAAAAACTTAACAATTTTTGACACACACATCCATACAAACGCACACACATACATACACACGCACAACGGATTGCTAAGTGGTCCTGCCAGCTATAGCTGGCGGCCCACAAAAATCACACCCTTATTATCTAAATAAACAATACCACTTTTCATAAAACACACACCCTTATTTTTCTTAATTTGATTGGTATGAATGGATTTGTTTCTAACAGACTAAAACTCTCTCAGAGTGGTTTGACTGCAAATAATCCTGTCTTAAATTATTTTGTTTTAGAAAAATGGGGATTATTTTAGACTTAAACAGAGAAAATTTGTGTTGTCATATTTCTAATTAAATTAGATGTTGTTATTGCTTTAATATTGACTCTCAAGGGCCTCTTCCTCAAATTTGCTTAATTATTTATTTTAAGTGAATACAACATATCGAAAACCTAAGTGTGTATACTTAGGCTAAGAGAATCATTGTACTTATCTGAAAGTCATTTAAATGAAGGGTACGACAACTCTTCACCCCACACATATTTTGTTAAAGAAAACTCTATTAGGTCAATAGAGTTCAATTGTTAAATTGATAATACTGACTGCATTATAAGCCATAAGAGAAATACAAGGATTGTCTTCTATTTGAAATTTGGATGGCAACATGAAATCCAGGGTTGTGCTATCTACTGAAGATAGGAAACTTAGGAGATGTATTTATTTAACCTTTCATTCGCAGGCACAAAGAAATCAATACATATGAAATGAGATCTGAACTGATCAAAATATTATTCTTTTACTAAATCCAAATGCTACCTAATGCTTGCATAAAAAAGTAGCAATCCAAGAACAATTGTTTTCTTAGAAAAATATACTTTTTTTTGAATAATTAATATTATAATATGATAGTGTTTCTTTATCCTTGACAAGATTAGCTCTCTGTTCAATTGGGCATTTTATTTCAAGTCGGAGTAAATATTGTTGAGACTTGTTCCGATTTATGTCTATTGTGTTCTCTTGATATGAGAGCCTGATACTTGCACATACACCCCATCAAGTACAGTGGGAAACAAACTTGCAATTTTTATGGAAAAAGCAATGAGTGATATTACAAAGCCCTATTCACTACCTCATTCTTCTCTTATGCTATATGGATGGTTAACCATTAAAATGGCATTTTCTTGTTTATATATCTTGGGAATGAAATGGATTTGAGGACTCCATTTTTGGGGCAACAATGAAAGAATTATGGTCTTTCATCTGATATCAAAATCGATACTACTTCCGGGTAAATTGGGGGGGGGACAAAGATGATTGAAACATGCACATTTAAATATGTTTGGGCCACTTTGACCTTGGTATGTGAATGCCTTACATTATCTGAAAGTGGTCCAACTTGGAACTCAAGTCCTTGCCTTTAACTGTATCTCTGGACTGGGGAGTCCAAATGGGATGGGATAAAGGCCATTGTGTAGTGTATCATACTCTACACAATTTTCACAAAGAAAGTACTAGTATTGTTATCAGTGGATTGACTTCTGCATTTTAATTGCCACACACTGTACTTAATGCTCAAAAATAGTACCTGTACTATTTTCTTATGGTTTTGAAGGGAGGGAAAATTGCTGGCAAATCCAATTCTTTCTCATGCCCTTTCGGAGTAGTTGGTAAATGGCATATTCTCATCTGTTTATATTCTTGATATTTACAATATTGCCCGTATCCATAAATCACCAGACATCATTATCACAAATACCAAGGCTAAAACATCAACATTAATTTCATGTGAATTGTGTTCACAACATCACAGCACCTTGCTTGCTTGCTTGCCTGAAGCGGTGTTATGTGTTTCAAGCTTAAATTCAGAAAAGGAAATTTGCATTTTCTACATCACGCATCGCCTTATTAAAAAATCTAGAGGGTAACATATCTGCAAATGTAAGCCAGGATATTAAAGTTGGCCTGCCTTCATAACTATGCTAAATATATATGACGACAATTGCTAATGCCACCCAAGTATTTCTACATGCCAGCTTTTCATCTAGCAAAATGTTGTAGAGCTGGGCTGCACCTCGTTTTCCATCTCCACATCAAACTTTTCAGGCTCTCTGAAAATGTTTTTCTCATTTTATGTTAATACTGTAGTATCAAATTCACTACACAGAGCTTGTAAGCATCAAAGAGCTTTTCTTTCAGATGGTATCCTGCCTTCAAGTGTTTCAATAATTAATGCATTTCCAAGACCATGATAAATGCAAAAGAACTTCTCAAGTCATGGACCTTTTCTGCAAGTCAAAAACCAGTTTGCTTAAAGCCACTATCAGTGATTCACTCAAAAAGTCAAAATATTTGAAATTTGCAGGAATAGCAAGTGAAGGATAAGTTAGTGAAGGAATAGCAAGTGAAGGATAAGTTATATTTTGCAACTGAAAACAATACAAAAAGGAAGAAAACATCAATGTTCAAAGATATGAATCTCCATTCAGTTATGTGTTTTAGAAAGTGTCCGTACGGACAGCAGTAATGACTAATATTTGATTCTGTCCTTATTAGGCTGCTTTCAGACATTGCACTTGTAGGGCATGTTAAGATAGCTATACTCATTATGGACGTGAAAAAATATGATTTTTGATGATTTTTTTTTATTTTCTGATTTTTTGATCATTGATAGTGCCTTTAAAGGACAAACAAGTTACTTGGCTAGCTCTGTCAGAATAATTTTAAAATCTTAATATCAAATTGAACACTGTGTGGCCCTAATTTTTATACTTCTGCATAAATTCTGCAAAAAAAAATAGAATGTCTTGAAAATCATACTTGGAAATGCAATAATGCGGTATTCTTATGGGAAGCAATTCTTTTAGTTTTAGCATCTAGTTTTTCTTGAAGTGTTTTATCTAATTTATGCACGGTCATTACTCTTTCAGGGTGATCTTAACAATGACATGTTCGTGGAATTCCACAATTCTGAAGAGCTCTTATGATAAATCATCAGAAATCTCTTTGATTTTTAAGTCTCTCTCTTTTCTAGAGTTATAAAATATTTATCAGCTAACAGGTCTCCAAGAAATTTTGTGGGGGTGTTTAATACAAATGGAACCACAAGGCATCTAGATTCTGTATAACACAAACCTAACTAGTATCAGTGGGTAGACCGCAATGCCCTAGCAATCAACATGAGTGCAGACAGTTCATAGAATACACACTTTAAGGACTATTTCACCAAATACCTAGTCCACCTTGTACAAATAAATGACGGCTATTGAAGCGATCAATTGTAGGAATGTGAAGGAGTGGGCAATTAGTGTCGGTTTCTGCTGCGATGTGATGCAGCTTATACCCGTTCAATATTTGAATTTTCTTTACAAGGACATATTCCCGGTAACTGCAAACTACTGCTAGAAGGCCACAATTGATTTGATTAAAATCCCCAGGGTGAGGTGATGGCATTGCATGATCAAGAAAATCAGCACCAAATTACAGGTTTGGACTCATGAATAATACAGATCTTAAGCTGAAACCACATCAAGAAACACAGTGCCCATTTCTTGCTAATACATACAATGTAGAGGGCGAATTGATTTGTGTGGTTTGCGAAAAATAACAGGAAATATAAGATTACATTGCCGATACCATATCAAATCGCTGAATTTAGTATTTAGTTCATTTTTGAATAATGCAGAGTTAACTGGAAAGCTGGTGTCCAAGTACAAAGTATACAAGGCTCTTGAGCTTATGCAATTCTCATCATTTGAAATCAAAATTGATGCTGTGCTCCTAAGAAAAAGGGGAATTTGCTGGAAATGCCATAAAACTTGCCCTGCAAACAAGTACAAAGTTAAGCAGAAAGCTATTGAGGTAAACCACAAAATCATTATCAAGAATTCTTCAAAGTCCTCAAATCTACATGATTAGAAGCAACTTAATACATACCTGATGCATAGGACTATACTCAGGATTTATTTTTGAGTGGTGTGGATTATTCTGGAAAAAAGTGCACTTTTTTGCAATTACATGGGGGAAAAAGGGCATCTTGCAGATGTGACCCTCAAAATCCAACCTAAATTTAAGCCATTTGTTGCACAATTAATTTGTGGCAATCATTTTTACATCATTAACAAAGTCAACTTTTTCAGTGGAATTGTCGAGGGATGCAGCTTCACCCTCCCCCTGCACCTGGGCTTGCTGATGACATCATCATAAGAAATACAAAGAAAAAGTATAAATAAACATTGAGAAAGGGAAGGCTGTCGCATGTCACACACTTCAAGGCTATATCCAATATTTATTCTGGTGCCCCAAGAAATTGATTGCAGAACCTGCAGTTAACAGGAGGAGCTGAACTGAGACTACAAATCACATTGTATCAGCATGGTAATATTATTTGCATCTAAGCGTGTACAAAACCAATGCAGTGAAACACACGTAATAGCAACACCTTGCCTTTCTCCAAATAACTTGTCTCTTATTATTGGATTACGATTACATCTGTTTCCGGTTTCCTACTAAAGCAGAAGTTTGCTCAAAAGAGGAAGAACAGCCATAGAACTCCATGTTAAAGGCAGTGGCGTACTGAGGCAGGTGATTCAGAGGGGGCAAAATTTCCAAGTCGTCCCGCAAGAGGGGGCAAAATTCGTAAGTCGTCCCGGTGATTTGCTCTAATTAAGCCTAAACTTGACAAAACGCGCATGTAGCCCGTGAAAATTGCCCGATTTACTTCGATTTTGCCCAAATTTAGGCTGAAATTGGTCAAAATTTCCGTAAGAAGAGGGATGAAAATGCATATTTTGGTCCATATCGTCCCCCTTTTTCGAGCCAGAGGGGGCAAGTTGCCCCCCTCCCCCATGTCGGTACGCCACTGGTTAAAGGAGGGTGACCTGATCAACAACCTCACCCCCCCACTTTACTCCATCATAATAGACTATTTGCACAATCCCCGAAATGCATCTCATTCGGTGCCCATTTCCATCCGGGAACTTTTACCAGACTCAAGTCGGATAAAAACATACGGTTAGGACGGCGTAACGAAAATACCAGAAAACTTACCCTATCTGTGATGTTGCACAATAATTGTGTAATCGTCCGTCAGGTGACAAGTAGGGCACAGTACGATCAAAAATATCACGTTTTGTCGTGAATTTCAACACCAGTGCCTCGTTTATTTTTTGTTCCTTAGATATTCTTCTACATTTTTGTAAGATTAACTTCACGTGAAAAGGTACTTTGTATTGTAATTTTAGGCACTGTTCGGCGACGCGAACGAACAACAATTTCTTTTTGTAAACATGACCTCTGGTACAAGTTCCCGGATGGAAATGGGCACTGAATGAGATGCATTTCGGGGATCGCGCAAATAGTCTATTGAGATTTTTGTATCAGATAAAGTTTATATTTTTCTCATTACCTAAGAAAACGAGAAGTTGAAATGAAACTACAAATCACATTTGGAGGGGATTGTAAGCCGTCAGTCCATTGTATGAAGAGTCACAACTGTACATGTACATCGCAGCCACTTTCGAATAAGAGTAGGGTAAAAATCCCAGACTGTTCCCAATCTTCCCCCAGTCTCAAAGCGAGCCATGTTAGAAGTGTCCGTATCATGGATACATGCAGCCCCCTGATACAAAAATTGTCTTTAATTGCCTTGTCTTTAAACATGCAATGTACAGAAAGCACAATAAACACATAATTTGATATTAATTTTGAGCTACTATTCTATTAAATTGGTATAATATTGGTATGTTAAAATACCAGTTGTATACAGAAACTACTCTACTTTTTTCAAATCTTGGAAACTAAAGCAAATTATGACAAATCAATGTTTTTCTCTTCTTGTTTAATACAAAACCTTTGCATGGCCTCATCGTGTTATTTAGGGATGTCAATTCCATACAATATTTGATCTACCTGCTGGGAGATTACCACATTGCCATGTTTTACGACAAAGTCTAAAGGCAAGATATCTCGGGTTAAATACAAACAAGTCAAAATTGATATGTCTGTTTTTATGGGGAGAATTAAGATAAATTGAAAGAAGTACAAACCATGCATTTTCCTAAAGCTGTGCAGTAACTTAATCACAAACAAGAATTACACAGTACATAGAGGGTTCCCCTGCATTTAATAAAGCCACATGCTCTTTGCTCTTCTATAAGGTTACATTAGGTTGCAAGGATTCATTATTATACCTAGGGATAAAATTTGCAAGGCAATATCTATTGTGAATCACTTCCACGCTGTTGTTGCCTGCCCCATGTCTATGCAATAGGGTCAGAAGGTCACTGATAATACATGATAACGCAAATATAACATGGACAGCCATTTTTAAAATTTCATTGATCCATATTGTGGTAGATTTGATTGTCACTTCAACAGTAGGGAATACTTTTACAATATAATTATTATAGCTGATCTCATTGAAATTCTGTACACTCCACAAACATCTAGATGACCTGAATTGATGGGGAAACCTTGGGTATTATCAAATTCTATCACGATGGTTCCACTTTTTGTGGTCTTCAACTAAATAGTGCACAATCCACAGGCAGGGTAAACAGCACAGATGACACAACATTTTTCATTTTATACCCTTCCTGCTTTCAGTGGTAAACCAAGTTTCAAATCTCTCAAGCTTACTAATATACAGTAGCAGAAAGCTAATTAGTTCTGAAAGATCCACAGAAAAATACCTTATACATCTAAATCAGCTGCTCCACTTTGACATTGATTGTGCTGTCAATTTCTTGTGGAACGTTACCACTTGATCTTATCAATTGAATACTAAAAATAAGATTAATACTGCTGAGCAATACTAAAGGTCCAAAATTGTCCTAAACAGATAACACCAACAACCAAAAAAATGAGATATTTAATAAAATAATGTCTCAGTTTGTAACCAAACTTTTCTTTTTTTTGCATTTAGCAAGTACCACATCTTGCCGGAAGACGTTTAGTGATGAATCCAATGATAAGTAACATTTCCCAAGTGAGATGATGAAAATATAACAACGAATGGAGAAAATGAAGACACACCTATATTTTAAGTTAGTCACAGCCAGACTAAAATTCTAGTAAGTTCATTAGATCCTGAAAAATAAATTAATGACAATTTGTGTTTTTTTGTGTATAAGTTTAACATCATGCAAGACATTGTGGAATTTATGAAAATATTTCTACACAATTGTTTTGTAGAACAAATGGCAACAAAGGTATAGGTGCATAATTTTGTGGCATGTAAATGTTTACACTCTTTTCAAATTTTGGAAACTTTGTAAAATTAATATTTCTTAAAACAGAAACTTTATGCTAGGCTATATACTTTCCACAGCTTCTTAAAAGTGGTTCTAGCTTCTTTGTGCATGAAAATGTTATAATAGCAATGATTTACTTCAGTCTTGACCGAGACATGTTCAATTATCTGCAAAAGGTTCACATGACGAAACAGAGTCGTTATCTCTCTTCTAACACGTGCAAAACAAATATCTATTATTCTGAGAACTGCAAATCGAAATTGGCAGGAATGGGACTACAATTTGCTATTTTTGCAGTCCCATGCATAGATAGGACGGGACCCCCTCTCAACTAGAAATGGTGTTAATAGTTTAAACTTTTACCTAGTCCAGATTACACATAGGCCACATGCGAACTGTTAATGGTTACTTCTTCTGAAGGTGGGCAGTTTATCACTTAATCTTGAGTCAATCTTAATCTTGTATAGCACTTCAGCAAACATATTACAATTGTCAAACCACTTTAACAGCAGAATATCTACATGAACTTTCCCTTTTCTACACACGGCATATAATCTCCAAGGAGAACCTGAACCAAGAATAACTTCAACAATATACGGCTAAAAAATAATTGAGTAGTTTCATGGACAAAACAGTATTATATTACTACAAAATGAATTAAAAAAACATTTGTCTGACCATGCGCTGTTTGAAATTGCTATAGTGGATATGGATATGTTTGGTGTTATGCGATACAGACGGCACAGTTGCGTCATCCCCCTTCGACAGAGACGCTTTCATATGTGTATTTCCTATCGCGCGTATGACGCAAGTGCTGGCTGTTATCACATAACCCGCTATACAATAGAGCGATTAGATGTTTAATTCATTGTTATGGTTAATATAAGGTCTGTTGTTCGATGAGATACGTGATAGGTGGTCAAAAAGATTATTTTATAGAGTATATTGTACACTATCCATTTGATATACGGTTAGTTTTTTTTAGGTTTCTCCTTAAAGTACACACTTGGTTTTGGGAAAAATTGTTAACTTATCAGTTGGAGAGGAAAAGCTTCTGACATATCGTCTGATTTTTTCTGGCTGTGAATCCTTTTCCTTTTAATACTATTAACTATAGTAGTTCCAATTGATGGTAGAGTTATGGGCAAAATAATTAAAAAGATGGAGAAAATGAAGACACCACCCCTTATTTTAAGTTAGTCCACAGCCAGACTAAAATGTCTAGTAAGGTCATTAGATCCTTGAAAAATAAATTATGACAATTTGTTTTTTTTTGTGTATAAGTTGTTTAACATCATGCAAGACATTGTTGGAATTTATGAAAAGTAATTTCTACAACATGGTTTTGTAACAGACCAAATGGAAACAAACTGTATAGGTGCTAATTTTGTGCAGGGGTAAATGTTTTCACACTTCTTTCACATGTTTGGAAATTTGTTAAAATTAATATTCGTACACAGAACGTTATGCCTATCTATATACTTTCCACAGCTCTTAAAAGTGGTTCTAGCTTCTTTGTGCATGAAATGTTAATGTCAAATGATTTACTCGTCTTTGCAGAGACACGTGTCAATTATCTGCAAAAGGTTCACATGTGACAAGACTCGTTCTCTGCTCTAGACACTGTGCCAAAACAAATATCTACCTTTTCTGAGAACTGCAAATCTGAAATTGGCAGAATGGGACTACTAATTTGCTATTTTTGCAGTGCCCATGGCATATATAATATAGGAGACACCTCTCAAATAGATTGGTTTTTTATAGCTTACTTTTAACTACGTCCAATTTACCAGGCCACATGAGAAACTGTATACTGGTTAATTGCTTCTTGGAAGGTGGGCAGTTTATCACTAATCTTGAGTCAATCTTAATTCTTTGTATAGCACTGATAGCTAAGACCTATTTACACTTGTCAAAACAATCTTTACAGCAGAAAATTATCTACCTGAACTTTCCACTTTTCTACACACGCATATATATCTCCAATCATATACGCTATAAAAACAAATACTGAATTATATCATCATCATCAGTATCAAATACATTAAAAAAAGCAAAAAATAAAAATCTTGAAAACATATCGAGTAGTTTCATGGACAAAACAGTATTATACTACTAACAAAAATGAATTAAAAAAATTTGTCTGACAATGCGCTGTTTGAAATTTGCTTAGTAGTGTAATATGGGATGTGTATTCGTGTTATTAGCCGATACAGACGGCCACAGTTGGTCATACACCTTCGCAGATGACGCTTTTCCTTAATGTGATTCCCTATCGCGTGTATGACGCAAACGTGATGGGTATCACAAAACACGCCAATACACTAGCGCGTATTTAGATGGTTTTAAATTCATTGTTATGGTTAATATAATTCGTTTTTCGATGAGATTACTTGATATGTGGTCAAAAAATTATGTGATAAGATGAGTATATGTATAATATCATTTGTTTACGGTTTCTCCTATTAAGTACACTTGGGTTGGTTGGGAATTTGTTAACGTATCAGTTGGAGCGGGAATAATTCTGACATATCTGTCTGATTTTTTCTGGCTAGAATCCCTTTTCCTTTTAATCTCGGAACAGAGCAGAAAACAGAAGGAAAGAGGATGAGTACCCAATGGGTAGACAAGAGAGGTCAAGGGGGGGTGATGAGGGATAATGATGAAAAGTTAGTGATATTTACCTATATCTATATTCCAATTGATGGTAGATTTATGGGCAAGTTGAATTCGTCCTTCCTCAGAAATTGGGACGATTTTCCTCGCAATACAAGAGATCGGATTGAAAGAACTGGCCAACTACAATAAATTACGTTTTCTTCCAGTCAATACTTTGTAATTTTAATTATGTGATGCATAGTGTGTCTACCCCAGAATTGGTTATTAAACATTGCCTACCAACACCTATCATATATTTTTAAAGGCTTCCAAGTCACCTGTGGTTAAAAAGGCAGAACTTCTTCTTCACTATTCATAAGTCCAGCTTTCACCTGCTTTCACTGAACTATTCCTGGTTTAGTTTGCGCTTTCTTTGAACATTCTAGGTTTATGCCTTTGCCTATTGATTGGACGTGAACATGGCCCAACTGCTCAGGGTTGGCTATCAGGCTATACAAATACACGGACTAAAGCTTTTACATCCTCATCCCCTCCACTCACCTCCATTCCAAAAAAAGTTGAGGCTATTCCACTATCAACTGAATCTAGTATCACCGAAGATCTATCCTGTAACACGGTGCTTTCTAGTGACTCTTTTCTACCCATTGGGGACTTGTAGTTTTCTACAGGATTACATTTTTTATGCATTCCTAATGAATTTGATGATCATGATCAAACAGACATATGGCATTACACACAGCTTGGTTAAAACATTCGTTTATAGTAATCCAAAGGACACTGGTTTGAATTTGATGATGAATAAAAAAAATAAAACCCTTAAAAAAAAAAAATAAATCATGATTCTGGATCATTTATTAGATTTCTAATTTTCCAGTTATTTTGAAGTGTCCGTCAGACAAGGTGCCTTTGTATAGAATGTATTCACATATGATTGGTATTTTTAGAATGGGAATTGAAATATGCCTCCTGTAGGGGGTTTCTGAATTTACTTGGAATACCCATGTGTCAGGCACTGTGAATGCATGGGTGTCCATGCCTGGCATTGACAACCATGCGTTGATACATAACAGACCATTGTTAATTCCCACATGTATTCAGTGCCCTCCTAGGGAAGACACCTCATAACAAATGTTGGGTTGAGCCCCGCTGTTCCAATTGTTGGCAACTTGGCACGGCACTTTACCTCGTTTGCCTCGCTCCACCCCGGATATAAAATGTGTACCGCATATTCTGGGGGGAATGCACACCACCTCACTGTGGCGGGAGAAAGTGGTGAACCCCCGCCAGCAACATTAATATGAGGGAGTCTGGCCCAAACGCCAATGACAGATAGATGTGTACGTCCACCTGCGGGCACACCATTGCATTACATTTACTCACAACTGTGTGGGTGGGATGAAGGCCCTGACAACCACCACCATGGTGTAAATGTCTTTTCTCACATTACAGGAATGAAGGTCATTGTACAATCCCTAAGCAGAGAGGAGAAAACACCTCATGGTAGTGGGTTTAGGGCATGCTTAAGGGAATATTTCAAATCAATGTACTGCAAGCTATTCTGTGAAATTCATACAATATGCTTAACAAAATGGATGACAGCTAACATTTTAAGGGAGGATTGCACAGAGCACTCCCCCTCGTCAAAACTAGGAGAGGTACAGAGATCAGCCCCTATCCCCTGGGATTTACGGAGATTTATCCCTGGGATTTACAGAGATTCATCCCCGGGATTTACAGAGATTCATCCCCTGGGATTTACAGTCAATGCTACTCAATAATGCTCCAGGAACTCAGCTGAAAGATATATCCTTATATTAAAGGGACACAATGGCATGAAAAAAATATTCAGAACAATATGAAATGGACCCTTCCCTGAATCACTTCCACAATTTGAAACATTTGGGTGTTTTACATTTTGGCAATAGTTCCTTTCCTATGAAACACCGAAAATATATGACAAACTGGATAGGGAAGCCGTTAATATAGACTGGGATCCTGATCGCGTGATTTTCCCATCTAATTTTGAACTCTGAAAGAATACAAACATACAAATATTCTCAAGTTATAATTTTGTGATGATTTTATGGCACCGGTCCCATTGGAAGCATAAGGAGTTGACTGAGAGTCGATTCGCAACTTTTTCAGGCACATGCTAGGCCCACATGTTCAGTCCTTATATCATTTTTTTGTGAATCATCATGGGATGCTATAATTGCACGATTTAAATAAAAATACTGCAGTAAGATTCATTACTTTTCCATGATCTATTCAGTTAGTGGCGAGTTATATTAATCACTTGATGTTGCTAAGCACCAATAATGCTCGCTCTCCGCCTTTTCTATTCGCACGTTCTGAATGAGATCATTTTGATAAAAAAGTTGTCACTCACGATAGCTTTCTGGGGAGTTAATTAATTATACTATATTTATATTCTACTTGTGTAACTTGTTTGTAACAAAACACAATACAGATCAGTTGTTAACAAAATCTTTTTATAGCACAACCAATTTATGAATAGAGAATTCTGCTTTTAAACGAAAGTTTTGTTCCTTTTTTCATAAATTACAAAAGCACTTGATCAATCAAATGTGTGGGTGACACAGGTCCTATGTGTCAACCACAAAAGACACCACATACAAGTGGATCACTGATATGCTTTAACCCTAAAGGCACTACGGTGATCCACGGGAAATCCTAAAACTTAAAATTTAAAACCGCAGCTCAAAAGATGGATAAGTCTGTACAAGATCTCATTGGGTGCTTTTTATTAAAAATTGACATAAAAGGAAGAAATCAACTGGTGTGCAGCAGTAAAGACTCCACCCGGCGAATCTTATTGCTTAAAATTCCGTTTTTCATGAAATTGCTATCCCAGATCAATATTGATTTCGATAATTCCAGGCTGCGCGCTCAATAAGCAACAACAATGTTCATATCCCGATTTACCTCCGTGTCCCATCCCCGAATCATGGAATTTTATTGTGCTGAGATGGGCACTGAGGTCCATCGGATCTTACACATAGTGCCTGAATTATTAACTCAACGTATCCATTATTTCCTATGGAAGGCCTAACTGGAATTGGCTGTATCCTCCCATAGTTTTTAGTTTGAAGGCCGACTCAGAGATTTCTGAGAGGGTGCCCTCAATTTTCCCAAGACATCTTTTTTTGCAGGTCATAATGCATTGTCCCAATACTAATCACTGTGTGAAATTGCACTTAATCAGATTCCTTCATATAGAAAATCACAACTTTGGTTATACATTCCGGATAAACGGAATTTTTGTTATACACAGTATCCTAGGGGACGTAATACTACACATAAATGTGTAATGCATCAAAACGAAAAATCCCGATTCATCTCAAAGTTCGGAATGTGCATTTTAGGTTACTATCTGTAGGTCTAGTTGCTATTTTTCATTATTACACAAAAAAATAATATTTCAAAATCTTCTGAAGTCAGAACCTTTAACCCAAAGTTGTAAATCCGGTTTTGTCCCGTAAACACGAGGGTGGCCGGATAAACCTCACCCTCAGCAATAACTGCGTGTGAGGATTTATTGGAGCAAAAGATAATTGGCCGGAGATGCCCTTCCTGATGCCAATCCAACAGTTTGTCGGCGCGTGGGCTGCCTTTGGCAACGCACGCCCATCATGCAAAAGCAGCTGTGACTAGATTGGCCACCATTAGCTCTCCAGAGCTGATGCCTTGTAGGTGAGATCTTTTTCACTCTACCAGGGTAACCAGCTACCCTCCTCAGCAGATTTCCTTAGCAAACCGATGCGGGTGTGTGTAGGTGTCGGTTTAGCCGCCGACTCGGCCTTGGGACAGGTGGTACTGGGTACCCGAGATTACCAGTAGCAGGCCCGCAAAGGAAATCGAACCTGGACTCAATACATGGAATAATCATGGTCAGGTGATGATCAATTCTAAGTTGTCATATGCAATACATGTGACAACCATGCGTTGATCATGACATGATCATGCTAATCATAAATCAATTCAATACCCCAAATGGGGGAATATACTAATTGCCAGTTGTGCTTCTATCAGGAGTGTATGAGATTAATTTTGAACAGCCCAACCCATGTGATGTTTAGACACAGTTGTTCAACACATGGTCTCGAAATTGTTTTGCATAGTTTATAGGCGGTGCATAGATAAAGGCTGGACTTCAGAGATTTCCCGAGGAGGCACCCTACATTTCAACAAATTGTTGTTTTCGCATATACATAATGTTTGTCCATATACTAAAACACAGTGTGAAAATAGCAAGCTCAATTCAAAGTCATTCATATAAAAATCAACAACTTGTATTAAATTTCCGGATCCGGAAATTTAGTTATACACAGTTCCTATGGCAATGTCATACTACGCATAAATGTGTACTGCATGGAAACGAAAAATCCGATATCGCAAACTTTGGAATTGGGCATTTTAGGTGACTATATTTAGTTCTAGTTGATATTTTCAGATAAAAAAATGTAAAATATATTGTTCAAAAAATCTCTGAGTCACCTTTAAGGTCTACATGTACTAATAAAATGTGTTCAAGTTTGATTAGTTGCTGATTGGCAAAAAACATTCTCATTCATTGACTGAGCTGATCAAGTCATTCGTAAGAAATTATGAGTTCCCTGAACAAAAATTGGGGTGAATTATTTTAGAAGAGCTATTTTAAATAGTTCAAGTAAAGGAAATGCATTATATTATGTAAGTAGCCCAAATCATAACCAAGTAATAAAGAGAGTAGTAGTGCCTGGAGGTAAGCTGTTGTCCACCTGTTACAGGATAGAATGCAACATATATTACCACCCTTTATAATGGAAAATACACTGTGCAAACAATGATGTCATCAACCAGGTGTTAACAAGAATAACACTTGCATTAAAAAGTGAATAACAAACATAATGAAAAGTCTAATGTCGATATTCGATTAAATTTTAACCAAAACCTAATCCCTTTCTCTAGAGGCTAATCATAATCTTACCTTATACATGATTTCAAAACAAACTTTAGTGATGCACTTTAAAAAACCAAATTTTGTTGCATGCAGCTTTAAGATTATAAATCATACTGAAAAGTAACTGTGACCATAACAAACAAACACCAGAATTTTCAAAATAGGCTGTATGAATTAAAAATACCCTTATTAAAAAGGAAGACTGAAAACTAGTGTGAATAGAGAGATAGGATATCCCATTAGCAGCAGTATAAGGTAAAAAGAGCACAGCTTGCAAGGAAAAGGACCTTCTCATGGCGTGAGGTTGAAATCACTCTCAAAGGTCATTATATTTAATTTCTTTTTTAATAGTATTATATTATTTACAAGATGCTTTTTGGAGTAATATTTTGGGCTCAGCTACATGTACATATTAGATCACACAAGGGAGGTTTTGCCTACTGTGGAATTGACAATGCATCAATGCACCGTTTCTTATGTCATTCTTGAGAACTTTTTCTGTTTTTTCCCTTCATCACATGGAATGCACACAAGCGATGTTGAAAAGTATGTCAAAATATGAATGCACCATAGAACACTGCTATTTGTCTTAGGCTGGTATTTTTAGATGGGTCTAACTTTAGATCTGGGTTTCAACCAGGGTTAGTCCTTCACAATGGACATTTTATCTTCCAAGTATACGTTGAGAAATGTGATTGTAATCACAGGGTTCGGCCTGATCATTTATGCATATTTGCCATTTTGGATTTTTTTACCATATTCCTATATTTTGTGGATTTCTAAACCAAATTTTTCTGAATTTTGGAGTCTTTCTAAATTAAATGCTTCTCGACCAATTGTATTTCATATAAAACATGGTCAGTGGCTTGTGCTCCACTAAAGTTTTGGAGCACCGAAAAACAATTATCTTCATGGCCCCGCCACATCTTGAATTTTCAAGCCAAATTTTCATTAATTTGCCAGTTTTGTTGATTTTGAAAACAGGATGATTTTTTTTCAAATTGTTTACCCCACAGTAAATTCTATGACAATTATCTTTCATATAAGTTAAATGCTTGTCTTCGACTGTTGTAGATAGGTTAGAAAATTCCTCATAATATGAGGTCAGATTACCCATTATGAGGAAATTTTGTGGCCCCTACATATCAGACTTCAGAGTGCATTGAAAGAAAAAGGTGTATCGTGTCTTCATGAAGTACTAACCCTGCTTTAAACTCAGGTTAATGTTGACTCCTTTTGAGAATACCAGCCTTGATGTAAAGATTAATGACAACAATGATCTTCACATTGGAAAATTTGATCACTGCTAATGAAACTTCATGCCGCAGAAAACTACTCTACCACTGCCATGTGATGAGGGACAAACTGGATAAACCATGTTAGTCCATAACCCAGGCAAAGTCCACAAACTGTGCTGAAGCATGTTATTCCTGACAACACTGCCACAGATCAGACATAACACAGAATTGTGATTTGCAAGATAGTCAAGTGGAAGTTTAGGCACACAGCCCATGGGGATGGGAAATGGAAGAGTACATACTTTTCTATTGATAGATTTAAAACTTATTAGGACCTAGGGCAATAATTTTTGGGGGGTGTGCAAAATTTGTTACAGTGGCATTTTTGAAAATCCAATATTGGCTAGCTACCATGTACAAAATCCTAAAAATCCCTTAAGTAGTCCCTAGAGACAAATATTTGCTCGGTACATCCGGTGTTTTAGGCACGCGAAAGTGGTGTAATGTAATTTATCATTACATGCCACACAAAATCCAATATGGCGGCTCAAAAGTAACAATATGCTCTCGGAATCATAAAATGATCTTAAACTCCTTCCCACTACACCTATTTCCTGCTACTTGAATACCTACTGAACACCTAAACATGTTCTGAGGGTGTTGTGACAAAAAATCTGTTACAATTGAGCACACTCTGCAAGTGTACTTTAAGACCTCTAGAATGCATTCCAAACACATCCGGACAGGACAAGTGTTCTCAAATTTGCCAGTTTAGAGGCTTGATTCCACAGGGGTCTAAATTGCAGTTTTATGCTTACACTTATGAGATACATGTATTTTGTTCACTAGAAACCACCTTA
>JAMKCH010001666.1:0-121588 GCA_023653785.1 Ophioderma brevispina
ATCACACCATAATAATGACATACATTGAATGTAATTGTATTTTCACTGTCATGATACTTACCATCTTCAGACTACAGTCTTATCATCCGGCCACGCCGGCCGGTAACGATAAAATCAATTACTGCGTGTTTGCGGATACAATAATACGCCATGCAGTCTTAATGTCAATAAGCCTCACGACGGAATTAAATCACCATCTCCGCGGGATCTCCATCTCCTTCTGCACAAGTGATTTAAATTCAATGCAGGATGTGGAATTACAGTACATCTATGGTTTGTCTATTGTCCAGCATCCCGATCGTCACCCAAATTTAACTCATTCGTCAACACTAGATTAATTTAAATGCATCCTACTCCCAAGGACTTTCCCTGTTGAAACCGGTGCTATGAAATCCGCAGGCCTTCTTGCAGATTTATAACACAACACTCTGACACAGGCCTCAACATCATCGAAGTCCTAAGTTAACGCATGATGTGCGGGTCGGTTGGATGTTTTTTGGTTGAACAGATTGGCGCCGCACATCACCATTCTCAGCTATTCTCCAGTGGGCGTAAACGCGTAACATGCGGGGGGGGGGACTTTGGCTGGGAAAAAATTTGCAAAAATCTGCTAAATCAGCCGTTTTTTAGCCTCTGACCGGGAAAAATTGGCCTTTTGACCCCCTGAGATGGAAAACATTTCCCCGACTGGGAAATTTGTCCCCGCAGAGCGGGCAGGCCCGTTACGCCACTTCTAGTCTCTTAACTTATGTGTTGAACTTAAGCAGTATTTTGATTTTGACTGCATGCATAAGTTGTAAAATGATTCTACCCTCCCTAACAGCCGGGGAGGGGGATAACCCCGGGTATAACTGTATAAACGATCCGCGGTACCCACCCGAGTTACAGGGTCCGGCGGTAAATATGAGACCAGAAGCGAATTAAATGGTTACCCTTAGACCCTATCCGATACCAGATCCGTTTCACGCTATGCAAATTGGCACACTCTCCAAGACTCGGGGCCCGGACATCGGGGCCATTACCCTTGGAATTTTAACCTGGGGTTTTACACTATTTGACTATTTTATGCTGAGCTTTTATTCTGTTTTTTGGCATGATATCAACACATAAAATTATCATTCTAACAGATTCCTGCCTAATTTTATACTCTATCTGAGACTGAAAATAAAATTGATACCACTCTGTTGAGACTCACAGATACAGGTTGAATTTGATACCCTATATTGCAAGTGTCGAGACCTGCCCAGATCTCATGTTCCGGTGGTTACCTGACCCAATACCCAGTTTACACCCAGTGGCGGCGCCCGGGCATGGGGCTTTTCCGGGCCCCCCCCCCATTTTTTTTTCTCCGCTAGATTGCCACCCTGGGTGGTGTAGGTGGCTAAAAGAAACATAATTTACTTTTGGCAAAATTTCGGCGATTTGGGGCCAAACTCACCAATTTGTGGAAAAATCAGCGATTTTGGGCCAAAAATTTGGTTTAAAATCTCCAAATATCCTTTGCCCTCCCCCGAATTTCACTCCCCCCCCAATTTCACTTTGCCCCCTCCCCCCGTTCCCCTCCGACAAGAGTCTGGCCCCTTTCGCCACTGTTACCCCCCCCCCCCCACACACACACACACACCGGGCTATAAACCACACATCACATGAAAGACAAGATTAAATGGTAGGCTATCATCTTGAAAGAATGGCCTTATCTTTAAAATTTCGCGCCGAAATTTCATTCCGTTTTGACGTGGAGCTAAAAACGTGCTTATAATCCCAAAATGTGGAAATATTGGATCGATAGTTTTAATAGAACCATCAACATTCATACTACCACGTTCCTTATGACCTATTCCAACGAGATGTAATTAATTAAGGTAAAGCACTTAAAGTGCAACAAGAGAATTCAATTGCAAGTCCGCCCACATTTTCTGTGATATGTAGTTGATTTCATATATATTCCGCACTCAATCTATCCCTACTTTTATTTTGGCTACGAAATAACTATAAATGAAACAAAAGGGTGATTTGAATATGCCTATATGTCAATAGAAAACATAGCTGAATTTCATATTTGCTCCTATAGTTAATTTCCCAACTTTTGTGTACCAAAGAAACAGTTTGCAGCTTAATCCTTTCAGAATTGGGATATTGTTGATAGAAAGCTTAACACCAGTGAAAATCAAATTTTCACATTTTAAGGGACCCTAAACGCACCCGCGGTTCGGCTGGGTCGGGCGTGTTCGCACCTCGTTCAGGCACCTGACTGTAGTCCCGCACATACCGCTCCACCCCAGGCTGAGTATGTTGTCTGTTGCTACTGGAGCCTACCAATCGTGTGCTACTGCTTTCGGGGCACGTCTTTTTTTGGAAAATTACTACAAACACGACCGCAAAAAGAGAGGTATCCAGATTAGTCGTTATTTTGATTAGGTTAGATCTAGGGCCAATTGCCCTAACAAGGCACGGGTCCGCTCCGGATTTTCAAAAAGTCATTTTAATAAATACAGGACATATATATTGTAAAAGCATTTTCTCCCTGTAAAGTCTTTGCCATATCAAAGGCTTTAAATCTGCATAGAAGTAAACTTCCCGCGAAACTTGAAAGCAGATGACATAAACCATTAGTATCTCCGCAATGGGGCCGGGCGTGGTCAAGCCGCTGCTGCGGCGACCGAGTCGGGCGTGTTTACACCCGTTGTTCGACTGATGGGTGGGGCAGAGTGTGTTCACACCCGCGGCTCCGGCGGGCGTCTTCTCGCCGCGGTCAACTGGATTCATTAGAAGAACTGTGACACACAAGTAGCCGTTGTTCAGGCGCTCTACCAACTTCATTCATTGGTCCACGTCTGATATCTAAATAACGTTATCATAGGAGTAGAGCATATCCCGCGCCCTAAAACTAAAAAATGGTGACGAATTCAACTCTATTAAACACATAATTTGAGGTGTTTAAATTCACCTGGTCTATTCCGGAAATAGTCTATTTTGTCCTATAGGACATTCCGTTCAATTTTATGCTCGATGTTAAGCAGTAATCGCGCACGTTCGAGTGCATTTTTTGTATACATTTTGTAGATAAAAGTTCTCACTCTTATTTAAGCAAATTATTTTTGTTCTATTATTACACATTTTACACTTTCTCAAAATTAAGTTATTAAAACATTAATAATAAAACATAAAAAAAATAAAAAAAATAAAAAAAATAAAAAAAATTTCTTATGTTTTTTCTTTATTATTCCACTCATTGATATTTAAGACAATTATTTGAAAACAAAGAATTTAACTCATTAGATCCCCTATTTGCGCCAAATGCACTAAAAATATATATTTTTGAAAAAAGAACCATTTCACCAGAATTTGTGTCATAGTTTTTTGCCATTTTTTATTATTTTCGATTACGTTTTGCTCAATATCTCAAATGGTGAAAATCGCCATTTTATGAAGGGAACGAACATAACCCAAAAACGAAAGGTCGTATCAACAGGAATTGGGCACAGATATCAAGCATCCACAGGGCTAGAAACCATTAAGCCGTATTTTTGCATTTGGGCTTCAATTTTTTATTATGACACAGTTTCTCTGCATGGTCCAGCTCTTTTACCATGGCAACCTATCAAAATCCGGCTTCATGGTTTTCTGCGCACAATACCCATGCACCTTTTACCCACGTGTATGGTGTAAATGCAAGTTAACGTCCCAGAAGTTCTATTTGTTCGCCGTGTTTATCAATCAAGACCTGTTCATTTACCATGGCAACATTAAGTATTCTGTCCAGTACCCGTCCTAGATCGGCGTGGGTGTGTTCCAATTCAGAGTCCATCCAGCGGTGGCTTTCGTTCAAGTAATCCTAACTATGATGATCACAGGGCGCAAGTACATGCTCTCTGCAGGATTCCTTTGGTTATCATCAAAGGCGCTGACATGTTTCCATTCACACTTCGTGAGTTGCTGTACAAAGCTTGCATGGCATTGACCACTTGCTTCAGGAATGCCATGTTGACGTAATATGGAGAACATGCTGGTCTATTGGGAAATCAACGCGTTCTTGAAGTCGATGGAAGTGACAGTAAAAGGAAATTGGGGGCCCTTTTGAATCCCCCCCAAAATTCGTCGAAGGATACGTGTATGTTGCGCAAAACTCTGGCACTGGTAGAAATAACAAATGTTCCCCGAATTCGTTTAACAGCATGTTGTTGTAAACTTTAGCAGCTACTGACATCTAAGTGATCCCCGGTAGTCCGTCATGAGGGAGAGCTCCTTTTCTTAGGCATGGGTACGATATTTGTGTCCCGTGAGTAGTGTGATTGTATATACCTTGATGCAAATTTGTGATAACATCGATCACCTTTTTCTTCCTCTTCCTCCCACTTGCATCAACTTTTGTTGGCAAAATCAGACCTTCTGCCTTTTTGTTTTCCATGGCTCTAGTATCGTCCTGCTGCCAAATCCTCTTCGTGAAGATGGAGTCCGTGGGATGGTTCAGTCCTTCACAAGCAAGATGAGGTATTCGCAGGTTGGTGGTTTGCTATCATTGTTTTCAACAGAGAGCTGAAATATTTTCTCCATTCAGTCAGTAATTCTGCATCACTAGGGGGGTGTGCCATCTGTTCTTCTTGACTTTGATGCCCTGTTCCATCTTTCTCGAGGAGTTCATACCACCATGTGGTGGGTTATAGTCTCACAAATCATCAGCTAGCTTGAGTTTTATGTTTGTCAAGTACTGCAGTCTCGTCCCTTAAGGCATTCTGTATGGTTCGTTGAGCAAAGAGTTAAGCGTCTTCACTTCTTTTTAGACTGGTGAGAATTTTTTGATATAGAGAACCTATTTTGGCCACATCCCATTCTCTTTCAACCTAGAGTTTCCTCTGTCCCAGCCTGGCATGATTCATCGACTTTTTTATTCCGAAGGCATTATTCCGAAGGTGTTTTATACGAAAAAGGAGCAAGAAGCTTCGTTATTTCGAGGGGTTGTTATCGAAAATGAGCAAGACTCGTTATTCCGAAAGGTGTGTTATCCGAATTAAGCATGAGCTGCGTTATTCGTTAATTGAGCAAGAGCTGCGTTATTCCGAATTCGAGCAAGAACTGCGTTATTCCGAAGGGGTGTTATTCCGAATCGAGCAAGAGCTCGTTATCCGAATTATGCAAGAGCATGCGTAATTCCGAATCGAGCAAGAACTGCGTTATCCGAAGGTGTGTTATACCGGCACATCCAGCAAGAGCTGCGTCATTCCGAATCGAGCAAGATCTACGTTATTCCGAATTGAGAAAGAGCTGCGTTATTCCGTATCCAGCAAGAACTGCTTTATTCCGAAGGAGCAAGGTGCGTGATTCCGAATGCGGCAAGAGCTGCGTAGTCGAATCCAGCAAAAAGCGGTGGTATTCCGAATTGAGTAAGAGCTGGTTATTCCGAAATTTCCAGCAAGATCTGTGTTATTCCGAATAATCCAGCAAGAGCTGCGTAATTCCGAATCTAGCAAGAGCTGCGTTATTCCGAATCCACAAGAGCGCGTTTATCCGAATGAGGAAACATATACGTTTTATTTTGAAAATGCTTTTAGTGATAGAGAAATCGTGCCGGGGGTCAGCGAGCGAGTAGTGTCTGATATTAAGGGTGGTGATTGGTGGGTGATTGCGGGTGTAGGCCTATGTGTAGTTGAGGGGGTGCCAGCGCGAATAATTAAATCAACAGTGATGATTTACCTTTTGGTTGCACTGCATTAAACATTATCCGGTAGCAAAAATTCCGGTTTTTTTTCCACGGGAAACAATAGGGAAAATGTTCCGTAAAGCCACCAATAATCTTTCGGTAATTAATAGTGTGATTACAGCCTAGTCAACTGCACCCACCAAACAAACATACATAGGTCACACAGCTGGGTCAAATCCATTTAATATCATGAGTGCCAGACTTTCGATCTAGGCCAGGAAAATATCCCTAATTGGCCCTTTAATCATATCATTGGAATCATTTTTCAGGCTGTAGAGAAAAACAAAACAACGTTCAGAATATTACGACCAGTTTGAAGCGGCGCCCCCAATTTTCAAATGTTGATAGTTTTGGCACAGCTATGTTGGGAATTGTCTAGAAAACTACTACCTGCAGACACGAATGCTCAAAATGGCCGTATTTTCAACACAAATTGAGCGGTTTTTGTAATTAGAATTGGGATCCTAGTGTACTTAACGGTTAGAGTGGAAAGCTAAGTTAATGTCCGTCCATGATTGAAAATAAGTGCTTGCAGTGGATACATCAACCGAAAATGACCGTTTAACTGACTTGCCTGAACAATAAAAAACAACTAATAGCTGAGCGTAGATACGTACATGGCGCTATTTTTCCGGCTATTTCATATTGGAAGGCCGTTTCCAGCAGCCGTTGGAATTATTATTCGGGGATCGCCGATATTAATTATTCGATTTACAAAATTCCCTTCGTTTGCGACACATAGACAGTAGGGCTTAAACCATTCCACCGGTTATAGTAGTCAGTTAGTTAGCCGTTACCAGATGCAAACGTGTACAAAATCTATTTGTTTTAAAAATTGGGGCGCTCTTCACAAAAAATATGCTTAATATTGCTTAAAAACCAAATGTATTTGAGCTGAAACAGTTTACCTTACTCTTGGGGGGGGGGGGGTGCAAACCCGTTATTGTTTTTTTTAGTGTAGTGTGTCCCAATTAAAAAAAAAACGAAACCCTATAAAAGTGCCCTCTGTTTTCACAGTTTCACTTTTTACTTTTTAAAATTTTTGCATTTTTTGAAAAGTGTGATTCGTTAGCTCTCCAAAACCCAACAAACAAAACAAAACAAAACGAAAACAAAAACAACAAACAAAAAAAACAAACAAACACAAACAAAAAAAATACAAAAAAAACCCAGCAATTTCTCAATCGGACATGCGGTTATGGATTATGGCCAATTTTAAAAAGGGACCACCTTTTTCATTTTGGTCCGGACAAAGGGTAGTGGGGTTTGGTCAAAGAGGTTCTATATAGATAGAGAGGCAAAACCGTTACGTCATCTTTATAAATTCATCGTCTCGCTGTTTGCCGACCACAAAGCACACATAGAGTACCAACATTAAAAGCAATGGCTGCCTCCGCTTCTTCCCATACTGTGGGTGCCGCTTTGCATACCTTAATCGGTGTGATACAATTGATGTATGTGTTTAGAGGTGGCCAGGTGTAATAAAGTGCACCTGGATCATTGTGGCTCAGATACTCTTTTTTCTCATAATGCAATGGCGCTTTAGGTGAAAATATTTTATTGATTCGGTTTATTTAAATCAAGACGACTGACGTTCATTTTATTCGTTGTGTGGCCATTGATAACAAATTTAACCACCCAATAGCACCCACATCCAACAACGGTATTTTGCCGGATTTGTTGTATCGAATTGACATTATGTGTGTATACAAGCACCCAACTAATAATTATCCGTGCAACTATTCAAAATGTCAGCGCCCATCAGAACGACGGTTTTGAATGGGCTTCACCTCTTGGGTTTGGGAGGTTTGTTCTTTTAGTGATCTGTCTTTCTCTCTTGTTGCTTTAAATTCCTTTTTCCCTTCAGGTCTGGTCCTTTATTTATGTCTTTATTGTGTTCTTATTGTATACCAGTCATAATCTCTTTCTGACAGAGTCGTAGTCCTGAAAGGACTATTTGGGGTTTGGAGACTCCTTGCAACGTTGCTGTCCTCTAAAGACGGATGCTTGTTTGGACTCTGACAACACTCTACGAGCCAGAACACCACGGCCCGCACGACAGCCAATTTCAAGGCAAACTAGCTGCAAGATGAACATCTAGGAATTTGCCTAAACCCAAAATTCATTTTCAGGACGACCACTCTTTCCAAAGAGATTATGACTTATATCATAAAAATAAGATCAAATTAATAAAGAAAGACAAATGAACAAACCAATATAGCAAAGAAGGAATGAAAGAACGAGAACAAACGCTTCACCAAAGCCCCCACTACCCTCTGGCCCTGGAAAATGAAAGTGGTCCCTTTTAAAGTTGGCCTTAACTTCATGTACCCCATGTCCAATTGAGAAAAGGTTTTTTTTCGGTTTTTTGGAAAGCCAGCGAAACACAGTTTTCAAAATGCTGGATTTTTTGACACTACATTAAAATTTTTTAAATGTAAAAAATAGGGCGCCTTTTAGGGTTCGGGTATTTATTGGGACATCAATGTACCATATCAACGATTTTTTCCCGCCAAAATCGTTTATTATTGTTTTGGGTCCTTTGCACTCATTCAGCAAACAATGAACATCGGGTGGATGTATGTGGGTTAGGATGGGGTATGTGGGTATGGTGGAGCCGTCCCAAAATACCCTTCTGGAGAGGGTTTTTTAAGTGTGCCATCTGTTCTTCTTGACTTTGATGCCCTGTTCCATCTTTCTCGAGGAGTTCATACCACCATGTGGTGGGTTATAGTCTCACAAATCATCAGCTAGCTTGAGTTTTATGTTTGTCAAGTACTGCAGTCTCGTCCCTTAAGGCATTCTGTATGGTTCGTTGAGCAAAGAGTTAAGCGTCTTCACTTCTTTTTAGACTGGTGAGAATTTTTTGATATAGAGAACCTATTTTGGCCACATCCCATTCTCTTTCAACCTAGAGTTTCCTCTGTCCCAGCCTGGCATGATTCATCGACTTTTTTATTCCGAAGGCATTATTCCGAAGGTGTTTTATACGAAAAAGGAGCAAGAAGCTTCGTTATTTCGAGGGGTTGTTATCGAAAATGAGCAAGACTCGTTATTCCGAAAGGTGTGTTATCCGAATTAAGCATGAGCTGCGTTATTCGTTAATTGAGCAAGAGCTGCGTTATTCCGAATTCGAGCAAGAACTGCGTTATTCCGAAGGGGTGTTATTCCGAATCGAGCAAGAGCTCGTTATCCGAATTATGCAAGAGCATGCGTAATTCCGAATCGAGCAAGAACTGCGTTATCCGAAGGTGTGTTATACCGGCACATCCAGCAAGAGCTGCGTCATTCCGAATCGAGCAAGATCTACGTTATTCCGAATTGAGAAAGAGCTGCGTTATTCCGTATCCAGCAAGAACTGCTTTATTCCGAAGGAGCAAGGTGCGTGATTCCGAATGCGGCAAGAGCTGCGTAGTCGAATCCAGCAAAAAGCGGTGGTATTCCGAATTGAGTAAGAGCTGGTTATTCCGAAATTTCCAGCAAGATCTGTGTTATTCCGAATAATCCAGCAAGAGCTGCGTAATTCCGAATCTAGCAAGAGCTGCGTTATTCCGAATCCACAAGAGCGCGTTTATCCGAATGAGGAAACATATACGTTTTATTTTGAAAATGCTTTTAGTGATAGAGAAATCGTGCCGGGGGTCAGCGAGCGAGTAGTGTCTGATATTAAGGGTGGTGATTGGTGGGTGATTGCGGGTGTAGGCCTATGTGTAGTTGAGGGGGTGCCAGCGCGAATAATTAAATCAAACAGTGATGGGTTTGAATTTAACTTTGGTGCACTGCACTCTTAAACATTTTATCCGTTCGCTAAAAAATTCCGGTTTTTTTTTTCCAACGGGAAAAAATAGGGAAATGTTCCGTAAAGCACCACATTAAATTTTTTTTTCCGGTAATTAATAGTGTGATTACGCCTAGTCAACTGCCACCCACCAAACAAAAACCTACATGGTCACACATGTCGGGTCAAATCCATTATATCTGAGTTACAGACCAGGACTTAGATCTGCCAGGAAAGGAAATATCCCTAAATCCATCTTGACGTCAACATTTGAATCATTTTTTTATGTTAAGAGAAAAACAAAAACAACGTTAAAGCAATATTAGCACATTTGAAGAGCGCCCCCAATTTTCAAAAATTTGAGATTTTTTGCACAGCTATGTTGGTAATCGTCTAGAAAACTACACCTGCAGACAAGAATGCTCCAAACATGCTATTTATCAAAAAATGAGCGATTTTTGTAATTAGAATTGGGTTCCAAGATTGGACTTAACGGTAGAGAGCTGGAAATGCTAAGTTAAGTCCGTCCATGATATGAAATAGTGCTACACAAGAAAATGACCTTTAACTTGACATGCCTGAACCATCAAACAAACTAATAGATGAGCGTTATGTAGATACGTACATGGCGCGATTTCCAGGCTATTTCATATTGAAGGCCGTTTCCAGCAGCCGGTTGAATTATTATCGGGGTCCCGGTATTTATTAATTTTCTAGTTACAAAATTCCTTCGTTTGCGAACATAGACATTGTAGGGCTTAACCATACAGGTATAGTTAGTCAGGTAGTTAGCCAGGTACAATGCAAGTGTTAAAAATCTCATTTTTTTGAAAAAGTGGGGCGCTCTTACAAAAATATGCTAATATTGCTTTAAAAACCCAATGTTATTTCTGAGATGAAACACGTTTAACCCTCTCTTGGGGGGAGGGGGTGGGGGGGGTGCAACCCCGTTTGTTTTTTTAGGTAGTGTGTCCCAATAAAAAAAAACGAACCCTATAAAAGTGCCATCTTTTTCACAGTTCATTCTACTTTTGTAAAAAAATTTTTGCCATTTTTGACAAGTGTGATTCGTTAGCTTTCCAAAACCCAACAAACAAAACAACAACAAAACGGAAAAACACAAAAAAAAAACAAAAACAACAAACAAACAACCAAAACAAAAAAAATACAAAAAAAACCCAGCAAATCTTCTCAATCGAACATGTGGTTATGAATTATGGCCAATTGTAAAAATGGTAAACAACTTTTTCATTTTGTCAGGGACAAAGGGTAGTGGGGTTTGGTCAAAGAGGTTCTATAAAGATAGAAGAGGGAAAAAGTTACGTAATCTTTAGGAACAACCTTCATCGTCTCGCATGTTTTGCCCGACCACAAAGAAAACATAGAGTTACCAAACTAGAAAAGCAATGGCTGCTCCGCTTCTTCCACATACTGGGGTGCCGCTTGGCATATACACTAATCGGTAGTGATCAAATTGATGTAGTGTAATGGTGGCCAGGTGTAATAATGTGCACCTGGATCATTGTGCTCAGGAAGAATACTCTTTTTTCTCATTAAGGCAATGCGCCGCTAGGTAAAAAGTTGTATTCATTGATGCGGTTTATGTAAATCAAGACGACTGAAGTTCATTTCATTCGTTGTGTGGCCATGGGTAGGACAAAAATTTAACCACCCAAATAGCACCCAAAAATCCAACAACTGAAGATTTTGCCGGATCTGTTTGTATCGAATTGACATATGTGTGTATACAAGACACAAACTAATAAATTATTCCGGCAATATTCAAAATGTAGCGCCAGCACAAAAACGAATGGTTTTGTGAATGGGCTTCACCGCTGTGGTTTGGTGAAGGTTTTTCTTTTTATTGAATCCTTTCTTTTCTCTCTTGTTGCTTTATGTTTTTTCCCTTCAGGTCTGGTCTTATTTAGTCTTTTTTGTGTCTTATTGTAGAACAAGTCATAATCTCTTTTTCGGAAAGGAGTGTAGTCCCGAAAAGGACTATTTGGGGTTTGGCGACTTCCTTGCAACTTGTTGCTGTCCTCTAAGACGGATGATTGTTTGGACTATGAGCAAACATCTACGAGCAAAGAACACCACGGTCCCGGCACCGACAGCAAGTTCAAGGCAAAGCTAGCTGCAAGATGAACATCTAGGAAATTGCCTAAACCAAAAATTAATTTTCAGGACGACCACCTCTTCCAAAAAGGATTATGACTTCTATCATAAAAATAAGATTCAAATTAATAAAGAAAAACCTAAGGGAACAAACCAATATAGACAGAAAGAATGATGAAAAGAACGAGAACAAAAAGATCACTAAAGACCCATACCTCTGAACCTGGACAAAATGAAAGTGGTTCCCTTTTAAAGTTGGCCTTAACTTCAGTACCCCATGTCATTGAGAAAAAGTTTTTCGGTTTTTGGAAAGCCAGCGAAACACAGTTTTCAAAAATGTCTGGATTTTGCAACATCTAAAATTTTTTAAAATGTAAAAACATAGGGCGATTTTTAGGGCGCCTTTAGGGTTCGGGTATTTATTGGGAAATCATGTACCATTAACGACTGTTTTTTCCGCCAAAATCGTTTATGTAATGTTGTGGGTCATTTGCACTCATCAGCAAACCAATGAACAATCGGTGGAGGTATGGGGGTTTAGGATGGGGTATGTGGGTAGGGTGAGCCGTTCTCAAAATACCTAGGGGAGGGTTGTTTTTTAACCCAGCCTATACTTTGTAAAGTAACTAAAATGTGATCGTACGTCCTTATTTTAGTTAGATATTGCATTTATATAATATTTCATCCAAAAATCTCGATATCAAAAGGGATTTGGTGGAACAATTTTAGAGAAGATCAATTGTTACTATACTTTTGTCCAGAAACTGAATTTCTTGATTTTCGCGAGGGCGCATGTCATTATAACGTCATAGAAGCCAAACCTGGGGAGATTGGTACTTTATTTGATATCAGAGTTTAAGGAGACTCTAAGCTACACACTATACCGTAGAGTGACTTTGAACGTCTTTGATTTGGTTGAACTAATTAGTCATTTTCTCAATTGGCTCAATGTAGTTTGTGTTTGTTGTGTTTTTATTGATGATTATAAAGCGATATATAGCAATATTATGATGAGAAACCACTTTCGTAGGTTGTTGTCAAACAACGTCAACACCTGTCTAATAGCCTTAGACTTAGACAGGTGTTGCCAAATTATCAGTTTTCATAGGTGGTAAAACCATAAGATTACAATAGTAACACTGACCCAATCAAATTAATAGTGAATGGTTGTTTCAAGAATTTGGTTTTTAAATGACAATAAAATTTAATTAGTTAAAAACAAAAACAAAAAACAAAAACAAAAACAAAAAAAAAAAAAAAAAGAGGGGCGACGGGGGGACGTCTTTTGAACGCACATATCCCGAATATATATTAGGTGGCTAAAAAGGGTGGGGCTATTGTAGGGTGGTTTCTTGTTTTCTTAGGGCTGGGGTTTTGGGGCGAGGGTATAGCCTACGGGGTAACCGATCTATTCGCTGGGGTTTTGACCTAATTTCAAATAGCATGTTGCAGAAAATATTCGTGGCGTTTATATCCTCTAAAAATCTACATGTTTGATAGTTTTTGAAATGTTGTGCATTTAGTATATGGATATGTGCTCAATAAGATAGGTCCAGCGAAAACATGAACGTAAAGTGACCAAAAATGATATTAATGTTCAAAAGAGTAGAAATACTAAGCGATCACACTTCCACACATGCTTACGTCTGAGCGGGTGGAATAAACACACGACGGGGTAACACTAAAACAAAAACATGAATATAGAGGGCGTAGACAGGCAAAAGGAGAGTGCGGCCCAAGAAGAAATCCCAAAATTTAGACATCGACCATTGGCTTAACACGTAAAAAGAAATCTTGACCGAAAAAATTATGAAAATTAGTGATATGTTGTGTCAAGGACTCTTTTTATTTGTAATTTTGACAGTAGTGATTTGCTTTTGAATCGTATGAGTGCATTGAATTAACGGATTTGCCTTAAAGGGGATGTCCCGATATAAGGATATAAAGTTTTTCATCTTGATAGATCGGCCCTTAATCCAAAAACCCCAATTGTAAAGTTTGGCACCAAATATTTCAATCCATTTGGCTGTGTTGAGCTTAAAAAACGTGATTTGGAGAAGTTCCTTTACCTAGATGCGTGGGACCTTTGATCTCATTTTTAGTAGTATAGATAGATTGCAATTGACCAACCACTTCTTATAAATGTGCTACTTTACGATTCAATACGGTGGCATGACAGGTAAGAATGTATGAAAGTAACGAATGTTCTAAGTTGTATATGAATTGAAATAGGGCAATGGCGTGTATGAACATTTTTGAAAACATTTTGAAAAATTTTAAGCTCTTTGGGTGACAGCAGTAGTAACATTTAGAGAAATAAAATGAAGTCATTGGGTGTGAACAATGTTGCTGAACGTGGGAGCTTTACATTTGGAAGGGCTTTATAATATAATATTTAAAACAAATGTTATTATCACGTTGGTACGCTGTGTACCGAATCCTGTAAGATACTGCAAAATATTGGAAATTCTTCTCCAGGTTCGCTGGTGAGTCTGCAGTGGTCAATATTGTGGTGGGTTAAGTATGTGTTGATGTGTTTTCCCGAAATAAGGTGTTGGGTGTATTATGTTCTCTAAATGTGATGGTCACATTGTTCTTTAAACTCTGTAATGTACGAGGGATATTGAAGATCCCTATTCATCTGTGTTAATATATTTACGTTACTGTAGCTCGGCTACGTAATTGTGCAAAAAAGTCACTTAAATCAATTGCCAAAAACCCCTGCCCTTCCCATATCTTTTACATGGATATTTCCCATTGACTCACTTGCTTTTTAAAGGAATTTTATTGGCATTGTCATTTACCCTATCTCAACATGAAATGGCAATATTTTTGCCCGGGCTTAACAAAAAATATGCATAGCCAAAAGGCCAACGATGGCTGCGTTGGAGCACAAACAAGTCTTTTTTACTGTAATTTGTTATTTTCACCTTTTTGGCTATTTTGATGCCTACTTATATTCGTTGAAGTCAACAATGGTCATTGGTGAATTTTGTTATTTGATTTTTTTCAGAAACAGACACGAGGGATGATACTGCAACAATTTTTGATTTAAAAAATATAAAATTTCCTTACAAAAAATGTTCTGTCAATGAAAGATCTACATGTATTATGCAGGTCTGATGTTATCGAAATAGTGGTATTGGGATTCATCGTAATACACACGGGACCTTAACATTGGACCCCTTCAAAAGTTTGTGCCCACAAAGCCGGAAATTTAGCACTACACCTGTTCATTAAAATAGTTTGCCATCAACGATACCGTGTCACAAACACTCCACTCTGTATAGGTGTTGTTGGCATTATGATCTGGTTCTAAGGAGTAAGCGCAAGCCGACATTTAATAAACTCGGAGATGAGCAAGCTTGCATTCGTTTGCGATTGTAGCGTCGCAAAAATTCATGAGCAATTTTCCACTTCTGCATTTACGCGAATTTTGTAAAGCGGGTGCAATATCGCGTAGAACTTTGGTGCTATGACTAGTCTAAGAACGCCCTGAATTAATTACGCGCCCTCACCTTTCACGCACCCTTTTTTGCGGGCGTGACCTATAGGCGTAAAATAACGCCGCGACGCATCGTCTCTAGTGAAGACAGAAATTTCCCCTCTAAAAATGTCCGGTTGCGACGATTTCAGGAAACTAATCCATTGACACATTTTTTTCATTTCGGTATTTTGAAGTAGCACTTAGACCTAAACATCTGTGCAAATCAGAAAAACGTTCGGCCCCTATGTTATCTTTTTGGAGCACTGAGTATCTAGTAAATCACATTTCCCATAGAGTTGCGTGGTATATAATGTAAAACATTTTGAGCAAAAATTACTTTTTTGAATTCTTTTCTCAAAAATTTAATTTTTCTTTTTTTATAATTTTTTATTTCAGATTGTTATCAGCATAAATGAATGTACTATATATCCAAATTTTAAGAATTCGACGGCCCCATTTAAATCATGATGCCAACACTTAAGAACCTTTACCGGTGTCTTGCATTAACTCTGTTAAAAGTTCAAAAAATGTTTTCGCAAGGCCCTTAACTAGGTGTACGGTTTTGATGTAACAGTGATTGATTTAAAAGGTGAAAAGCTACTGCTTGTAAATTTAAACGCCCTCTGAAAAAAATTTATTTAAAATACAGCTAGTTCACCAAAATATAGAGCAGGATAAATGGCTATGCTCCATGACAAAATAAAAAAAGGTTTTCAAAATCACCCGGTTTAAGGTACCAAATAAACATCGTAGGCCTACGGGGGTGAGTAGTCTCTGCCACAGCCTGCATATCGCTGCTCTGTAGACTCGGTGGACGCAAATATACAGTCTTGTCAAGAAGAGATCAGCAGGTTTCTGATTGGCTATCTTACCCCCGGGATCCTACCCGATGATTTTTTGTTTTATCAGGGAGCTTGCTTGACTGTAAAGTAGTCTCATTCTCAAACGATACCGTGGAGTGATACTGAGACTACTTAAAATCTCGAGCTATGACGACTGACAGCATTGACTTCCGGATCAACACAAACATGAATAGAGGGAGTTCAAGTTGAAAATCATTGGGTGTTTTCCCTTGGTGGTCGTGTTACAAAAATACCTGGTACTCGGGGGTTAAGCAAGAATCACTTTTCGAAAGTATTTTTAAAACCAATGAATAGGGTTTATAGGTCATTAAGGTCACCGTCATATGGTATTTGAGGTCCCTCTCTGGTAATGGTTTTGGACCAGTCTGGGAGGTAAAGGCGTGAAACCAACGCCGTAAATAAACCCAGACCCGAAGAATTTCTCTCCCGAAACAGCGTACCAAAATCAAGGTGCTCCAAAGTATTATAATGAGCATACTCACTTCATTAACATAGTTTTGGGCACCACCATATTTGGTTTACGTATCGTCGTATTTGAAAATCCTTATGCAATATTTATGCACACGCGTGTATTGTCCGTTGTCACACTAAGCGATTGAAAACAACAATAACGAACGATGCCACCCATGCTATCTCTCGAACTCAAATATCTCTTTTTCCTAAGCAAAATTTACAGGGGTCATCGGGAATACTTTTGTGCATTGATGCAGGAATCTTTTTTAGATGCATGGTTTCTTCCAACGATGGATTTTTTGCATAATTATTGGCAAAAATCGGTCGTGCGTGTGCTTATGAAGCGAAGCAACAGCGCACAACGCGCAGCTGGTTGCGCAACAACAGGGATGGCGCGAGAGGTGTGAAATAAAATTGATTGATTCAGCCCAAATGCCAAATCGCCGGATAAGGAATGAAGGACGCCCTCTATAGTTTTCCGAGAACGGATGAACGTGAAACGTTTTGCAACATAAAGCGACTGCTTAAAGTTTACCTTTTGTAGTTAAAAAAAATCTACTTTACATAAATTCCCAAAAGTCGGTTTTTATGTACAGTTATAATACAGGCTTAAATGGGTATTGGAATTTCTATATTTGAAACCCTTCCGCCCCCAAGAACCACATACCGCTTTGCAAAGATTGTGCTCTATATAATTTTAAAACCATATATATATAGTGGCCTTCTGGTTCTGGGTGGGGAAAGACCCATTTTTGCATTTTTGTTTCCTGGTGGGCCGGAACACTACATGGAATTGCCAAAAAACCAACAAAGTCTATTACCTTACAAACCATACCACATCACTATCTGTCCGACAATGCTAATCTACCAGGGCTCAGTCAGTAGCTTGGATGATCCAATTACAACAGCTGACTATGCATGTCCTGGTATATCATCGTACTAAAATACAGGGATGGTTTGTTCATACATGGTGTGAATGAAGCTATTGAACTGTGCCTTGGAAATTGTGATTTTATTAGCTCATAATGATAGTTAACTTGTTTCCTGATATAATAGCGCTGTCATGGGCCATGTGTTGTCTTCCAGAGTCTGCTTGGCCTGGTGTGAAGACGGTTATATAATCCAAATCTTAGCTAATAGCTAATAGGTATTTGGGTATTTGTTATATAGGGTCCCCCTGCCTCATGTAGCTTCTTCATAGCTTATGAAGGACGAGAGGTCTATCTAGGCGACACTTACAGCTCCATTAACAAAGGGTAGCTATGCAAAATCTTCCTGTTTCTTCAGAAAATTAATAAATGCGTAATTGAAATGGATGCATGCCTAGGCTTTGCTTTTTCAGAGCGCAGTTTGCCACTGAAGTTTCTCAATTTTTCTCATTGTTTATTGAACAAGTGTATTTTGGGGATAAAAAACACCTTGGTATACCTGATAAGGATTGTACAACACCAACTCATAAATTGATGGTGAAATATTAACTACGTGATTATAGAGGCATCCTCATTTCTTATCCGGGCGATGTCCTTTATTGGTCGAGCTATGTGTTGCAAAATATTGGGCGAGACGCAGTCGAGCCCATTTTTCCAAATCATAGCGAGACCAATAAATATGGGCGCAAATTATCCATTTTATCATTATCATGCGTCTAGGATTCGATATTATCGCGTATCGCACACCTCAAAGCCTGAAATGAGAGAAATCGGTTCGATGCTGGCCTATTCAATAACACTCGCGATTCCCCTCTTGTTTATTTTCCAGCTCTGTGCGTGGAAGACTGATTTAAGTTCGTATGTGAATGCAAGAAGTCCGTATCTACATTTTGTCGAACAGGAGAAAGGCGTGTTGTGTTCAAATTTCTTTTGTTTTCTTTGTTTTCCGATCGTCTTTTCTAAAAAAATTATTTTGATTTTAGACTTGGGGTAAAGTTTAAAGTTATGAGTTTTTAACAGTACTTTCAAAAAATAAAGAGAAAAACAGATTTTCCCCAAAATGTCAGTTACGACATTCTTGCATTCAACATGACGATCTATGTTATATTTGTTAAAAAACACACCGAATATCTGTTCCAACTACCAGCAGGGAACAGAAGGGGATGGATCCGAAAGGATACGTCAAGAGTCACTAAAGCAATAAAAAATGGCCAACAGCAAATAAAGTGACTAAACAAATACCATCCAATGGTAGGAAAACAATTAAAACAATTGACTGATAAAAACCAACGCGTTTTCAAAACCGCGAAACCCTTTCTTTGTAAGGCGAATTAAAACATTAGTTAATTAAAATACGTCTTGTATGTAGAGAACATTAGCAAGACTATATGATCTCATAACCTGAAAGATTCTGACTGGACAAACTCTTAACCCTAACCTTGTCCTTTCTGCGCAGTTAAATTATGTATTTTTGGTAGTTAAAACTTCCTCTAGAATCTTGCCATGATGGCTTGATCTGTTATCTGTTATTATATTCTTAATAATATATTCTCTTATCTCAGAATAAAGTATTTAGAGACTGCCACTGCCACTGCCGACTCCGCCACTGGGCCCAGATCGGGGGGGGGGGGTTTACTCTCACCAAAATCGTACGTGGTGCCTAGTGGACCTCAAAATGCTGACTGCTCCTATACCGCATGTTGGGGGATATTTAAGACCTCTTCAATATACCAAACCTGTAACTTATCGACCCTTTCCCTATACCAAATTTAAAAACGAAATCAATCACTCATTTTCCATTTATTTCCTAATTTTTCATTGATTTTTTCATTGATTTCTCATTAATATAAAATAAAAAGGGGGGATCAAATATTTCTCTTAGAGAAAGTGCACCGCTTCAGTAGATTCCATCAAAAAGGGCATTAGTATACCCAGTATTTTTTCTTTCTTTCTGATACCCCCCCATCGATATACTGAATGTGGCAAAAAAAAAGGCCCAAAAACCAAGGCATATATAGTATACCAATACATACTGCCCCCCCCCCCCCCCCCCGGGTGCCAAGATAGTGGTACGAATCCGTGTTTGGGTCGCAGCATTAGAAATCGGGCGAGTTTCTATGGAACGCGCGTGTCATCAATCTCAAGCACCAACACATCGCGGACTATCTGCCGTTTGCGTTTCGGGGCGCAAAATGACATCGCATTTTGCGCATAGAACACTTTAGTAAGCAGCGATTGATTCCGAATCATTACGGTAATATTCTCTATCTCAATGCTCATCAATCAATTCGATCCCGGCCTGTGTAAAATGGGAAGCCCGCGCATTTACATACGTACTGCGGTGTAGGCCAACCATTAGAACACATTGTTTTCATATTTCGGAATAAACGCATTTCTTTTTTCGATTCGGAATAGCAGTCTTGGCTGGATCGGAATAATAACGCCAGTTCTCTCTTGCTCAAGTTTCGGAATAAACGCCGCTCTTGCGGGATTGGAAGAACGCCCGTTTCTTGCTGATTTGGAATAACGCAGTTCTTGCCTGGATTCGGAATAACACCGTTCTGCTCGATTCGGAATAACCAGTTCCGTGCTTCAATCGTAATAACACAGCTTCTCTTGTTCGATTCCGGATAATAAACGCACCTTCGAATAACGCAACTCTTGTTCATTTCGGATAAACACCATCCTCTTCTTGCTCAATTCTGAATAAGTAGCTTTTGCCTCCGATTCGGAATAACCCCGCATCTTCCGAATAACGCAGCTCATGCTTAATTCGGACCAACAAAACCTCTTCGGAATAACGAGTTCTTGCCAATTCGGAATAACACACCACTTTACGGAATAACGAGCTCTTGCTCGTTCGGAACACCAGCTAATTGCTCTATTCGGAATAACGCCTTCGGAATAACGCAGCTCGGAATAAAGTGCTGACCCCGCCTCCTGGGCAATCTGCCATGTGGTCTACTATTCACATTTTCATCCACTTCCTTCACAACAGTTTCAAAAATTAAAGTGTTGTAACGTTCTTAAAATTACTAAATGCGTAATTGAAATGGATGCATGCCTAGGCTTTGCTTTTTCAGAGCGCAGTTTGCCACTGAAGTTTCTCAATTTTTCTCATTGTTTATTGAACAAGTGTATTTTGGGGATAAAAAACACCTTGGTATACCTGATAAGGATTGTACAACACCAACTCATAAATTGATGGTGAAATATTAACTACGTGATTATAGAGGCATCCTCATTTCTTATCCGGGCGATGTCCTTTATTGGTCGAGCTATGTGTTGCAAAATATTGGGCGAGACGCAGTCGAGCCCATTTTTCCAAATCATAGCGAGACCAATAAATATGGGCGCAAATTATCCATTTTATCATTATCATGCGTCTAGGATTCGATATTATCGCGTATCGCACACCTCAAAGCCTGAAATGAGAGAAATCGGTTCGATGCTGGCCTATTCAATAACACTCGCGATTCCCCTCTTGTTTATTTTCCAGCTCTGTGCGTGGAAGACTGATTTAAGTTCGTATGTGAATGCAAGAAGTCCGTATCTACATTTTGTCGAACAGGAGAAAGGCGTGTTGTGTTCAAATTTCTTTTGTTTTCTTTGTTTTCCGATCGTCTTTTCTAAAAAAATTATTTTGATTTTAGACTTGGGGTAAAGTTTAAAGTTATGAGTTTTTAACAGTACTTTCAAAAATAAAGAGAAAAACAGATTTTCCCCAAAATGTCAGTTACGACATTCTTGCATTCAACATGACGATCTATGTTATATTTGTTAAAAAACACACCGAATATCTGTTCCAACTACCAGCAGGGAACAGAAGGGGATGGATCCGAAAGGATACGTCAAGAGTCACTAAAGCAATAAAAAATGGCCAACAGCAAATAAAGTGACTAAACAAATACCATCCAATGGTAGGAAAACAATTAAAACAATTGACTGATAAAAACCAACGCGTTTTCAAAACCGCGAAACCCTTTCTTTGTAAGGCGAATTAAAAACATTAGTTAATTAAAATACGTCTTTGTATGTAGAGAACATTAGCAAGACTATATGATCTCATAACCTGAAAGATTCTGACTGGACAAATCTTAACCCTAACCTTTACTTTCTGCAGTTAAAATTATGTATTTTTGGTAGTTAACATTTCCTCTAGAATTTGGCCATGATGGCTGCTTGTTACTCGGTTAATCTTATTCTAATAATATATTCTTAGCTGAAAAGTATTTAGAGATGCCGACTCAGCCACTGGGGCCAGATCGGGGGGGGGGGTTACTCTCACCAAAATCGTACGTGTGCCTAGTGGGACCTCAAAAGGCTGACTTCTATATACCCATGTGGGGGATATTTAAGACCCGTTCAATATACCCAAACCTGTAAAAATTAATCTACCTTTCCTATACCCAAATTTAACGAAATCACTCATTTTTCAATTGCTTTTTACTAATTTTTCATTGATTTTCATTGAAACTTTTCATTAATTTATAAAATAAAAGGGGGGATCAAAATATTGGGTCACTATTTCTCTTAGAAAGTGCAACCTTCAGTATATTCCATCAAAAAACGGGCATTAGTATACCCATTATTTTTCTGTTCCAACCCCCCACATCGATATACTGAATTTGGAAAAAAAAAGCCCAAAAACCAAGGCATAAGACGTATACCAAGACATACTGAGCCCCCCCCCCACCCCCCCCCCCCCGGGGGGGGGGCGCGGGGGGGCAAGATAGTGTTACTAATCGGGTTTTGGTCGGGCGAGCATTAGAAATCGGCGAGTTTTTAGGGAAACTCGCGTTCATCAATCTCAAGCACGCCAAATCGCGCGACCTATATGACGGTGCGTAGTGTCGGGCGCAAAATGACATCGCAATTTTGGACGCATAGAAACATTTAGTAAACAGCGATTGATTCCGAATCATTACGGTAATTATTTCTATCTCAATGCATCATCATCAATTCGAATCCCGCCTGTAAGCAATGGGGAAGCCCGCCGCAGTAATACGTACTGGCGGTGGAGTCCAACCATAGAAACACACACTGTTTCATAATTTGGATTAAACGCAGGTTCTTTTTTCGCTAAGGAATAACGCAGTTCTTGCGGGATTCGGAATAAACGCAGTTCTTCATCAATTCGAATAAACGCAGCTCTTGCGGATTCGGAATAACGACCAGTTAGAGTTCTTGCTGGATTTGGAATAACGCAGTTTCTTGCTGGAGTCGAGAATAACACCGTTCTTGCTCGATTTCGGAATACGAGTTCTTGTCAATTCGGAATAACACTGCTCTTGTTCGATTCGGAATAACGCAACCTTCCGAATAACGCAGTTCTTGTCAATTCGGAAATAACACACCTCGTGCTCCTCAATTCTGAATTAACGTAGCTTTGCTCGATCGGAAAACGGCAGCTTCGGAATAGCAGCTCATGCTTAATTAGATAACACACCTCGGAATAACGAAGTTCTAGCTCAATTCGGAGAAATAACACACTTTCGGAATAACGCAGCTCCTGCTCGATTCGGAATAACCACAGCTATTGCTCTATTCGGAATAAAAGCAGATTCGGAGAAATAAACGCCAGCTCGGATAAGTGCTGACCCGACTGGCTCCCATGGGTCTATCACATTGTAGAACTTCCTTCACAACAGTGTCAAAAATTAAAGTGTTTTTGGTAACGTTCTTAAATTGATAGAAGCCGTCATTTTGTGTTTAGGGGGGGGCTTCAAAATGGTTTAAAAGCTCCTGTGGAACTCGTAGCTTGTTTCCAGTTGAACTCGGGCTTCTGCAAGCAGAATCTCTTTTCTAGTTCCAAAATGATGGATAAATATGCTGACAATTACGATGGTCAGAGTTTAGTTCACAGAGTTGTATGCCACGGGCAATTACGCAAACACCACTTGCCTGTTTTATTAAGATGAGGTCCAGTTTTATGTGTTCAAGTAGCGATGAATCCTGCCAGACCGATGCTAGCATGAGGGTCTCATTTGCGCGGTTCGTAAGTGGTTTTCCTCACACACTTTGACTAGCCTTTCCACCATTGTCATTGATGGTATCACGATATCAGTGATCGTCCAAATTTAATGCTGGAGATTATGAGTGTCAAGTTCAAACTCTAGGCTGAAGTCACCTTGTACGATGTGGACGTTATGACGTTGGCTGGATTCAGATGGCCGTAATGTAGATTCTTAAACAGCTGTGAAAAATGTAAGCCCCCCCCCCCCCCAATTCATGGTGCATACCGGTTCAATTCGTTGAATTGAACCCAGATAGTACGCGCTGCTGTATTGCTGTGATTTTAGGTTGAAGCGCTCGCGTAATCCTGCCGTTTTGCTACGTTCGCGCGCGCCCTGCCAACGTTGCATCTCGTTGCGTATGACCGTTGCGTTCAACGGGTGTTCGTTGTTGTCACTGGGTGGCAGTCCTTTCTTGTTGATTTAGGGGAGAGGGGGGGGGGTAGTTGAGCCACAGGGTAAGATGAGCCCACCCCCTCTAGAAAGAAAAAAGAACTTATTAACTTTAAACTACTATCTGGAATACATTGCATAACACCGGCTTCTCAAGGTAAAATGAAATCAATGCACATATAATTAGAAAGTTGTACTAAAAAGTTCATTTTGGCCACTTTTTCTAACTTTCTGTAAAAAAAGATTTTGTCAATTCCCCCTACAACGCTGAAAAAAAGCTATAATGTCACTCTTTTGTGTATTGAGGGCGTGATATGTGAACATACTGAACATAACTTAGAAAACTGATTGTAACTGTAGCAAGTTTTAGTTGAAGGATCTTGATTTTTGAACTAAAATGGTCCCTATGGGGTAGGTTGAGCAACTGGGCATGGGGTAAGTGAGCATAGGAAAAATGTGCACAATTTTAAAAAAAAAATCCAATGTTTTTTATTATTTTAGTTAGTTTATTTATTTTTCAAACTTTAGACAAACTTTCACTATATTTCAAACAAAGTTTTTGACAAATACCTGACGAAACAAAAAAATGAGAAAAAGGCAATAAATGGATTTTCAATGCTATGACACACAGATATAGAAAAGGAGAATCCCCCAGGTCTGGCCGCCATTGTTTGTGCGGCATGGATGCGCTATTGGGGGTATTCGTAAATGATCGCAATTGCATTTTACGCATCTCGGATATTCGTTAGCGTATGCGTGGGCAGAGTTATTCAGCGTTAACTTGCAAAACGCGTGTCTGTGGTAGCACTGTTTCTGTATACATTCGACATTCTTTTTCAAGTTCATGATGCTGGCGCCTTTGTATTTTGGCATGTCGACAAACAAAGCATCATTTTTGATTTATTATCAAACTCAAAGAATGTAGTCGAGTTCACACTGCTAGAGAAGCTTGGATTGTGCGAAAGTTGTAGGGAAAGTGATATGAAGAAAATAAAAGTACAACACTAAGTTATGTTAGCAATTCTCTATAAAGTTGTAAAGCACAAAAACACTCGGCAGTTGAGTCATCACTATAGAAAAAGGGACCGGATTAAGCGAATATGCACTGTTGAAAAAAATACGGTAAAAAAAAGCGTCAGTATAGGCCTATTGTAAAAAAGAATACATCATAAAAACACGTGTATAGAATTAAAAACAAACACTGGACGCCCATAATGACGAACTTTTTTTACATAGGTACCCGTAACATTTCAGTTTGTTGTAAAATCTACAATCAAAACCAGGTCAAACCACCTCGAAAATTTGCATTACCGTATTTTGTTGCAGAATGGATGACTGTCTAATACCGTGAAATTTTACATTTTTACTTGTAAAACTGTATAGCATCACAAAGTATATTTAATATTGACATTATTAAAAATGAATAAGAGGGACAGTTTTAAATTTAGTCATAATAGGCCTGAAAATTTTAAACGTAAAATACACTTGGCTGTATTTCCAAATACCCGCACAATACGATAGCTATAGCTTTCTTTACATGTACGGTAAAATTTCAGGGTAATTTTACACTGTAGGTCTACCGTTAAGGAATTGGGTTCTTTTCAAATAATAAGGTCCTTCATGATAAAAAACATTTATTGAAGTAGGTGAACTTGCGAATATATATTTCAAATACATAGAAGCTTTAACAGCCCGTGACACCTCACCAAATCAAGACAAAACGATTTGCCAACAGCCGGTTTATTCCTGTATAAAATAAAACAAACAAAATGATGGATTACGGCTACCCAGTAAATTTTACCGTTTTACTACGGAGAGTAGATAGCGTGTTTAAAACCGTTAGTCAGCCATTATTTCAAATATCATACAGACTGTCCAAAAAAAACTATACGATCACCAAAAGACTCTCAATTTTTTGGCCAAAAATTTAAGTTCATGTCAACTGGAGTTTTACTGATTCTTTTAGGAGTGTTCCAGCTCTCATGAGATTGTTTAGTTGGTGTAATTTGGGGGGGTCTGGTTCAGGAGTATGGCTAATTATCTGAGACAGTTGAAAAACCTGGTGGGCCAGTTCGGCGATCCTGATATCAACAAAGTTGCCATTGATAATGGCCTTCATGACATTCTTTATTGAAAAATAAAATTAAAAAAAGTAGGTATAAAGTGATGCCTTCTTGTGATATAACATAAATTTAACCTTTTAATGTCACAATTGCTAATAATGCATGTAGCATTGGGAAAATTCCAATTCAAACAGTCTTGTTGTCTAGCTTTCCCCCAGTTTCAACAGAAGGTAAACCATAAAACACCCTGTTGAAGTAAACTGCGACCTTTGAACACAATATCCTTTCCTTATTGTCTTTGTTGAAAATGGTTTTTCATTCATATTCCTCCCGACATCTTGGAGGCAGTGGGGGGAATAGGGGAAGGGTAAATTGTACCTCCACTTAGAGTGTGTCACACAGTTGTCCCTCAAACAGACTTGGCGACTGTCATTTTTCAGCAGTCAATTCCCCAAACTTCCATGAATTTCAGGATTATTGTCCCCTGAGCGTGAGTCCCTCATTTCACCCACAACATAAGTAATTCTGGTGCTTTCAGTTTGAAAAAATAATATATTGATTAGTTCAATGAATGATAATACAATCACTCTGATCTGTACAATCTTCTTTTGTGAAAGGTTTAATACCACATGATGCACCGCCTTATACCTGTTGATTGAACCTTCAGGTGAAATGACCAAGGTATTTTATCCTGTGGTTCAACTGACAATATCTCCGGCTAGGGTCCATCAAATTGGATGGAATAAAAGCGAGGGATTTAGCGTAGGATCTTGTCTAAAAACAAAGTCAAACATATATGGCAAAAGGACACAGTTTATTTTTTATAATTTTGAGGTTGATTGTATAGTTATTGGGACAGTCTGTCTGTCCGTTTGCTCTTAACTGGGAGTGTATAGAATCTGGTAATATATTGCTGTTCTGCGTGAAAACGGACATTGCATTTCACAAAAATAAAAACACGAGGGTCGGCTCGTAAATGTAATACAAAGTATTTCCCTAAGTTTAAGGTATGTATTTAATTAACTATCAAATGCGAGTATACGTCCTTTACAGTGTGCTCTGCGGGGGGGCGATTGTCTGTATTAAGATATTAATTTTTGGGGGAAATCCTTCAAAAAGCTATGTGGCAAAGTTGGCTATAGATACACATGATCTTTTATATCCATGTTTCATTTATTAAAGGGGGGGACCCGATCGACAACACCGCCCCCCCCCCCCCCACACACACACACACTTACTCTACACTTACTCTATACAAATTGAGAGGGGGGGGGGTAAAAAAATTAAGGGGGGGGGGGGGGGGGTGGTGTGATCAGAAAGTATTCAAAATGGGGTTCGAACATGACCAATTTAATTACATTTTTGCTACACTATTCAAACCACCGGGACCGATTAATTCAAAAATTGTAATCGGATGTTGTTGGTGATATGCTTCCACGTTAGGGAGAAAACATTTTTTTTCATCATAATGTTTTCCCCTCATACACAACAACATTAAGATTAAAAATTACAATGAGGGAAAATTATTTATGGTCCACAACCACGCCCACTTCTAACAATTACAAATGTGATCGGAAGGAGGGATTTTGACACCGCGAGAACCTTTCGATTCGTGTGCCATGCAAAATCTTTACGCAACCACTGCGGTTGCGTTCGATGAGATGCTTCATGGTAATACGCACAGGACTCTGTTCGTTCCTTTTCGCGTATTCTCGGTAAAAACACGAATACCCCCAATAGCGGGTATTTGTGGTGACAAAAAGATTTTGTTTCAGGCCGGTAAAGGCAGACCGGGATCTCCTTTTCTTATCTGTGGCTATGACGCATATTATTGTGCATTTTATGGAGGCTCGACTTACCCCATGACTGGCTCACTTACACCACCTCTGCGGGTAAGTTTAGCCAGTTTACAAAATATTGTTGGCATCCACTGAAGAATTAATACCAAAATACTGGTCACAAAAAATGTTGATTATCTTAATTCAAGTAAAAATACACAGTTCATTTGGGACCACTGAATTGCTCCTGCTATATTTTCTGAGCAGATGAACAAAAGTATAATAAAAAATGGTCAAAGTACCCCCTTCTCCCCATAAGCCAACGACGTAAATATAACCCCAGACCCGAAGATTCTCCCGAACAGAGTAACCAAAATCGAGGTGCACAAAAGTATTATGAAAGAGCATACGCACTCATTATCATAGTTTTGTGCACAACCATATTTGGTTTACGTAGCGTCTATTTGGAAAAATTCCTTAAGAAATTATGAGCACGCGGTATTTACGTTTTTCGTCATACTCAGCGAGTGAAAACAACAATAACTCGAATTTTGCGGTTCTCGGCTTTCGCTTATTCTGGAGGGGTTTGGGGTTTGGTTGGTTCCTTCCGGAACCTTATTTCGGGAGTCTTGCGAGGAAGAAGGGGGGTGGGGTGGTTTTGTGAATGACAGTTAAATGCAGACGATTGCCGCGTTAGGAGCGGATATAATTTTTTTCAGGTAGGGATGTGCGGCACGATTTCAGAACTTGGGTGCCTGAGAACTTAATTTTTGTCTCCAAAGGTGCGGTATTAGGAACTGAAATTTGTGAAATTGGACGGATTGGAGCCGAATTTGGCAAAGTTGAGCGTTTGAAGACAAAAGTTTACCAAAAGGAGACCTTATGAACTGAAGTGTACTTCAACTGGATTTTTTTTTTCCTCCACCAACCTTCCGATGTTCATATTTCTCATGGTCTAGGGACACACTATTAAAGATATTGTAAATTTTCAATATTTCTTCGGGCAGTCTGCAACAACATAGGTAAAATGTTACAGTATACTCTAACAGTTAATTTATTAAAACTCTTGAAAATAATGTTTGTATTCGGTGAGTTATTAAGAGTTGGGAATATGTAGGGATACAAAGCAACGGATGACACACACCAACCTAGCAACCTGGCCTGTAATTAGAGTCCCATCTTTTAAATAAATATACTTTTTAACGGAAGGCGTATTTAGTTGGTAGAATGATGCTGCGTATAATACGTAAAATTTACACAATTACAAGAAAATGACGACAAAGGCAAAGTACATTTTTACTGTACTTTACTATAGTTTACATTCTTAAACCACTCAATGGACTTTACACACGTTAGTGGATGGGGGTGGGGGGGGGGGGCTCCTGGAGCCCTACATCCAGAAATTGCATTTCCCATTGGAATAATTCGGAAAAACTCTGCACAGTCATATATATTGCTCTAAGACCTTACTATTAGTGACAGAAAAAATAAAATATGACCGGTTTAGATATTAGGGAGTGCCATTTGGACTGAAAAGTAGCCATTACCATTTCCACTTCCTTTCTCCACAGTGTTGCACTATACAGTTTAAAACAATGGGCTTTAATGAGTTAAAGGCACTATCAGTGATCCACCCGAAAGAGTCAAAATATTGAATTATTCGCAGGAATAGCTAAAGTGAAAGATTGAGTATGTACAATTTCTCATAAATTATCGTTTCCGATTGAAAAATTGACAGAAATGAAGAAAAAGCAGGTTTCAAAGATATACGAATCTCCACTCAATTACCGTGTTGTAGTAAGTTCCGTGCGCGTGCGGACAGTAAATGAGCTAAAATATCAAATGTTTGGCCTTATTAATTTACGGTGCTTTCGGTCTTATTACTTGCAGGGTTATGTTAGGACACCCGAATTTGTCACAAACATGCAAACATCAGATATTGATGATTTTTTTTTCGATTTTCTGATTTGCAAATCACTGATAGTGCCATTTAAGAATAGACAATAATTATATATAACAATACATTGTGTATGTGATACTTTTAGAATTTTTGTGGTGGCCTTTTATTTGTTCATCATAGATACCGCAAAAAAATATGATAAATAATTATGTAAATAAATGCAGTATTAAATTAATCGTTATAAATTATTACAGTAAAGATGATTTACATAATACATTATGACTCAACCTGGATCAAATCAACATAATTTTATTATCATTATTATTATTGTCAGGTTTAAAAAAAAAATGACGATTTTTTACATTTTTTGAGAAATGTTGTCTTCATGTTTGAGTTATAAATTTCTTTTTTTAAAATTGTAAAAATAACTTTAAAAAAAAAAAAAAAACAGAATGACGATTATTAAACCAAAATATCACGTTAAAGTATTCAAATCTCACATTCATTTACACCACAAACAACCACATACAAACCCAACGTCGCAACAACACGCGTATACACGTACTCGCACTCGCACTTACGCGAGCAAAGTCCCGAACACCCCCCCACCCGATTTTCCTTACTGAGCATCTAATTCCTATAAATTAGATACCACGCGATAGCTAGAGTTACTCATTCTATTGGCATCAATGAGTACCAGCATTCGCAATATGAAGTCACTACATGACGTCATAAGTTGAAGAAATTAATGAAAATAGGATGTGAATTTGATATTTTCGCAATTTTACTGACTCAAACAACTGTTTTTGTGAACTTAAAAGGCTAATATCTCAAATGACCAAAATCATTTATAGAGCTACTTCTCAGCTCACAATTTTCATTTACACGGACATGGTCATCCAAATAACCTAACAAATAAGCTAATGTCATGTTTAAATATCAAATTGGGCTATTTTTTTTCAATTTACAACATTTCTTGGTTAAAACTAACTTGGTCCACAGCAAAAGCAAATTATTTATTTTTTTTCTATATTTACACTAGCCCTAAACTTGTCACTTAGATTCCGGCTGCAATAAACAACATAGCACGAAATCCCTTTGAGATTTAAGTGCCCATAAATTGGAGATGAAAAGGATTTAATATGCAGTTTAACCATAAGCCCACAACACAGTAGATATTCAGATTGCGTGTACACAATCGTTATGTCACCCACTGTTACCAATGTTATTTGGCATAACTTGACACAACGTATTATGGGATATTAGTGATTATTCGATTCTTTCACACTTGGCCACAAATTAACATTAATAGGTGCTAATCTTGGAGATTAGATCACGTGATCGATTTCACCATGTCCCATAACGCCGTATGAGGTACATTTTAATGACTGCATCATGTCATATAATGGAAGTTACAAGCTTTAAACGATACCAGCGTTATTGGGTGTGACAATTTTGACATAATGTATTATGGGATAGTACTCGATTCTTTCAACGTGGACATCTCGCAGACGAGCTATGACGTAAGAAGTGCGATTTTTCCATTTACCTTTCGGGTGTCGCCAACGGCGACAACCCAAGCAAAAATGTCTTCTTCAAAAAAATACATCATACGTATTTCTCCATTACAATATCCCTATATTACCCTTATTTTATATACGGGTTTTATTATAAGCATAATTTACAAACAGTGGGAAGAAGTCAAAACCTCAAAAGTATGCCTAGATTGCTTCAGCCATTTCACTATTTAAAAATTACACCCCTGCACCACGTAAGAGAAGCGAAACAGGAATATCTAGCAACTTGAAGTGGTAAAACCATCTCGAGAAATAGGTAAAACACTAGGCGTCAAACAACTTACGCAGGATTTTATTCCTTCTCCCCCCCAAAAAAAACACTTTCTCTGCTACAGATCTCTTGAAAATCACTTAAGAATCCAATGTTTGAAACATTTTTTGTCAGATTTCCAATATTATTGCGTATTGATTCCCCAAATCATATACCATCTCCTTCTACAGACCCGTCTTTATCATCCTACAAAGTCCTGGCAATTTGCGTCGTGGTCGAATCTAAACAAATAAGTTAAGTAAACAAAATGCTCCACTATATAAGGACCAACTCGCACGAAACATCGCTGGCCAACTTGCTGTGGTGCAATAATCGAGATGGTGCCTCAATTACTGACTCCTGGTACTACTAGCAACAGCAGAGACACACTTAATGCCAAAGTAGAGGCTGATTTTGTTCGTATATTTATTTAGGTCAGAATTTACATGTTAGTGACTTGGCCACCAAAAAAAAATTTTTGTGCACCCATTCTTTCAGGTAAAAATGTTGTTAAATTCACATGTAATTAAAACCTTTTTTTTTTACGTGGTTGCGTCCAATAACATTTGAAAAATCAAACCTTAGCCATTTCATTGTATTCAGAATATGAAATATTATGTATGACAAAAAAACTATGTTCTCAGAGGGCTAACATTGTGGGTTGTGATGGATGGACGTAATTGTTTCAATTCAGATTCCAGTTTAAGTTTGTTTGTATTTAATTAAAAGAGGTGACACACTTTCAGTTTGTCGTATATGGTAATTCTTGGAATTATTACATCGCCGATCCCATTTGATAACCAAACGGCTAGTTTAACTCGAAATAAGCTCTTAGATTTGGGATTTAGAATAGGCAGCACTGCCGGGGCCCCGCTGATAGTATACAGTAGTACGTGTTATAGCGCAATCTCTGGCGGGTCAGATCAGGTCAGCTCCCCAACGTGAGAGCTATTATAATAGGGCTTTTGCAACTGCATTATTGCGTCTACCATCAAAACCGCATTGTTGTTTCCACGGTGCTTGATGGGGTGTATGGTGCAAGTGCCAAGCTCTCATTCATGTTTGTTTTCATTTCACTAAATCGGAACAAGCACCTTTAAGTGTTTTTTAGCTTAGATATACTGCTTTTTTTTGTTACGTTTTTTATGCCTATAGTATATTTTTCATCAATTCCCTTGGGGTAATTTTGGTATTTTTTGTTATATTGTAATATTACGTATCTTTTACTTTTTGGATTACAGGGCCAGTATAACTATACGCCCTATCGGGTTGTCCATACTGGTCCTAGCATATCATATCCCGCACTTGTTCATCTTAGTACATTTTACATCTATATTCCAGTGTATTATTATTAATCATATAATATCTGATTAATCCATTTCTGTCCAAGTTCGTTATGTTATGCTAATAACATTGAATCTTGAATCTTGAATCTTTGAATCGAAATATGTGCTCGCAATCTGATTGGAGGATCACGAGCTGAGGATTATAATGCTTGCAAGGACTGAGAATCAAACATCAATTTGATTGGGAAGTCCTTGAGACCGGATAATTTATTTAATCAGCAACCTGAACTGGAATCAACAATGATGGGACGATTACTTACGACGTATACTTCTTATGGCGAAGCTTGTCATGCAGTTAAATCATACAATAAAGACAAACCTAAATGCTATGTGTGTACTGAGTCTCTCTAAACGTTTCTACTTGTGGGCAGGGGAAAATCGACTATATTTGACGCTCGGATTCTCCTAACAAACCCCTGAAGGGGTGCAACATCTCGAGGCACACTTCGGTAGAAGAAGCGTTAAAGACCTAGCGTAAGTGGCTAAGCTTCAGTCTAGAAACCCTTACGAAATGTCACGACCATATTTGCAAGCATTTTGGCAAGCTTGTTACAGCTTGCAATGCAAGCATTTTTGAAGCGTGTGACAAGCAAATTTGCAAGATCAAACAATGCTAATTTTTATGCGTGCCATGCTCGTATTGGTAATGAAAGCATGCCCAATCTGCGCAAGCTTTGAAAAAAAATGTTTGCGTAAATTGCTGAAGTCTTGTGCAAGAATAGCACATGTAGCAGCTTATGCAAGCGTGCACAAGCTTGCACAAGCTTGGCGCATGCTGATAAGGGTTATATCTGCAAGCTGTACGGCTTGCAAAAAAGCATGTATACGCCTGCGCAAGCTGATACAAGTAATTGGTAAATTGCAAGCTTGCACATGCCATGCAAATATGCGTTGACGTGACACACCATGCAGGCATAGCCAAAAGAGGATATGCGAGCTATTAGCCTCATAGTCCTTGGATCCACATTGCAGACCTGTTTTTTTGGGGGGGAGGGATATATCATTACCCAAATTAAATATAATCCATCATGATGTTGTCCTTAGTCGAAATTTGTTTTTTTTTTTAATACAGACAAATTTGATCTTTTGGTTCAAATTTAATAATCAGGGTAAGGTAATGGTGGTATGGTGTAATGCCTCTTTAAAACCAAATTTCTTTAAAAAAAACGAAAAAAATAAAAAACTTAAAAAACAGAAAATATATTTGGGAAAATTTGGTATGGATGGAAAGCTTAAGTAACGTAGATATAGCTTACATCTAAATCAAAATAAGTTGAAAAATTGTCACACATTGAGTATTTTGCCTTTTTTTAATTTTCCGCCAAATAGCTTACTCGAAAACGGTTCCGACAAATCACACGCAGGGCAAAATGGTGACGTCAAAGTGATATGACCATCCATAATTGACGTCGTTGTGACCATCATTATCGCAGTGTGTTGCCAACTTAATAATAATAAAACACAAACAAATGAAACAAAATATGTCCATCTGTAACTTATTTTTCTGATTTGTGTATTATTATTCATTAGCATCAATATTAAAGTGTCGGCAATAACAATTCGAGTCAACACAATGTTTTTGTCATCACTTTGACGTTAACCGAGGGGAGCAAAATTGGGCGCTTTGCTCAATGAAGCCGTTGGCGTAAAATCCGCCCGTTTTCTTCTCATGTCAAAAAAGCAAAAAATTATTAAAAGCTTCTATTTGTTAATTTTCATCAAATTGTATTGATTTTCGGGAATGGGATGTATGTACATTATTTTTATGAATTGTAAGTCAAACTGAGGCTTTGACAAAAAATCTGGACATATTTCCTTTAAACACTGGGCAGCACCACCTTAAATTATCCTAAAATCTTTTTTTGTGGGTTGATCCCTAAATATACCAGCATTATAAATTTACACAAAAATCGTTTGCAATCCCGTTAATGCCAATTTTCTACCATTGATAATTGTACACTAATTAGCACTTTTTCAAACTTTTGCCATCTTGAATATAGGCATATGTATGTTTATTTTACAGTTGTAATAACGATGCTACCAGTAGGGTTTTCATTATTTAACACAAAATAGGTAATTCCACTTTAAAATGAAATTGACAGTTCTGCATACAGTCATAGTTAATAAGCACCTTCAAATGCACACATACTTGACGCACAAGTAAGAAAACCTAGCGGGGGCCCATCACAATGCAGAATTAAACATTGAGAGAGACCTAAGGCCTACAAAAACATGTCTTCCAAATTTGATCCTTAAGTAAATTGTTTCCAAAAGTATGCCCGGTAAATTACTGAGTGATAATATAACTCCCCCAAATAAACTTGAACTTCTAAGGTTCTGCTAATAATCTATTCATGGACATCTGTCTTATTTCAAGCCACCGTGCCCTAGAATATTATTAAATTTGACCAATTACCACCAACATACAACTGACATGTTGGTCTTCCCTCAAGAGATTGTGAACTTTGACCCTCCACATGCATTTCAGCCAATTCCTGTCTTGCGCGCTGTGATTGCAAACCTGCAAGCTAAAGTTTGGACTGCTCGTAACTCTGCAAGCTTGAACTCGCAATGCATCTAGTACGTGCGTGCAGCTGCATGATGCTTGCACGCGTAGTGCAGTGCAAGCAATTGGGACATGTGTGCGCAAGCTGCGTATTAGTTGCAAGCTTTTTGCAAGCATGCACGTGATTGCAATTGTATGCGCCGCAATTCCTAGCAATATTGTTGCAATCGGTTGCAAAAGCTTGCGCCAAGCTCATTTGTTCTTGGATGCATTTCGTTATAAGGGAACAGGTGAATGGCTTCCAAAACGGCTTTAAAAATGCCTTGTCTGGTTTTAAGGTGTTGATATGACTCATAAAACAGCTATTATGTCGAATATCAGACTGACGTGGGTTCAATAAAATGACCCAACACTGCTATTCAGGCATTTGGAATTTGGCGCGACTGCACTGCAAGAATATGAAAATAAAAAATCAACTTTCAGGGGTTATTTTGTGATGTGGTATAGGCAAATTTCTAGGAAGCAAGTCACAATCACAACTGTAATTGATACCCTATAGTAGAACTGATTTGATTGTAAATTGGATTACCCTAGCGGTAGTCCCCACATTTGCAGCGAGTCCCTCTTTGTGGAACAGGCATGGGTACCCGACCAAAATCCAAGGGAACTCACCCCGGTCCCCAGGTGTACTGAGTGATGCCTCCTCCCGGGAATTGAAATTTCCGGCCTGTTCGATCGTTTGGGACCACCCTGATTTAACCGGAAGTAGTTTGTCAATTTTGATATCAAATGAAGGCTAAGCCGTAATTTTTTCATTGTACTCCTGAATTTTAGCTTCCAAATCATTTCTTCCCAAGATACTGACAAAAAACTGCCGTAAGAACCATCTGGATCTGGTCAGTATTCTCAAAGCTCAAAAATGAGCAAACGAGACGAAGATGGTGTGTGGTAGGGTTGTGTTAGTTGCTTGAGGTTCTTTTCTTTAATTTGCTGCGAAGATGGTGCATGACAACTTCTTTGAATTTGTTCAGGTCCGGATTGATACTTATATATGGTGGAAGTATTCCATTCACTGATACTTCTAGGTATGAATTGAAAAACCTGTGGCTAAGTCTTTCTTTGAAGGTGGTATTTGGTAGGCGAGTGCGTTTTATGTAGATGACGAGAATGGCGTAGAAACTTTCCTGATTGGGATCTTGTGGAACATGGGGATAAAACGTGCCATTTTCCTTCTTAGTTCTAATGTATCCCAGTTTGGAGTGTTTTGAAGCATTGTTGTTACACTCTTTGTTTGCCTATATAGTCATGCATACGAAGCGATCTGGATCTTTTCGAGTTGGTCAAACCAGCTCCTGAGTGTAGGGGAGCCATACTGTTCAGAATACTCCAAGTAGTGGCGACCACCAAACTCCCAAAGTCTGATAGGCAGTAGATTCCAAGTCCTGCGGGCAGGATTGTAGAGGTTCCGACGTTATAAGATCCAGGGCCATATTTGCCTTGGCCACCATGATGGACATGATTCCCCCACTTTAGGTCATTTGTTAATTCGAGTCCTAGATATGATGAATGTGATTTAGTTTCCTGTAAAATTGAGGTACCTAAGTAATGTAAAGTGTATTTGGGTGACTTGGCATGAGAGAGACGTAATACAAATAAAGCACTTAGAAACGTGAATTTCATTATGCCCATAGTTCCTGCCACTTATTTAAGGTGTTCAAGTATGCTTGGAGCTGATGGTGGTCACTCTCTTTACGCACAGGTGTGTAATTCACGCAGTCTCTGCGGAATAATAGCTACATTCGCCTTGATGTTATTGGGCAGATCATTAATGTACACAAGAACAGCGATGGGCCCAACCGGTCCTTGGGGCACTCCAGACTTCACATGTGTCCAGCGGAACATTGCTCGTTCCTACCCACCAACACCTGCTTCGTTGGTAAGGAAACAATTTGAGATCCATGAGACAAAGGGTCACCTTGTATCCGTATCTCCTAATCTTATAAAGAAGGAGTTTGCGGGGACCGTTGTCGAAACGCTTTGGCCCAAAGTCCATCATGATGATGATTATCAACTTGGGTCTATTGTCGAGGGCTCAGCCAAGTCATGCACTGTCTGGATCAGTCGGTTTCGCAGGAATGTCCAGAGCGGAATCCATGTTGTTTATCGCAGATTAAGATTTGGTACAGGTTCAAGGGGTTTGTGTTTGATTATGTTACTGGGCAAGATGTTTTCTAGTAGTATACAACCGACGGCTTTCATGTGTCAATGACCACAGAACGGTTAGTTGCTTGCTGTGGCTCTGTCCCTCTTTTGATAGTCGGTGCGATTTGTTTGCTGGAAGCCAATCAGATGGAACCCATACAGGCGGTCCCAAAAAAATGTTAACACTCCGGAACGACGACCTTTGATTAAAAAGAAAAGTACACATGGGTCTTTGTTTGGTATCCCTTTAAAGCCAATAAAATAAGCTTTATATGCCATTTATTCATTCCATCCGATACGTAAACAAAAGATATGCGTCATCAATTATGAGAGGGCTAAAGTCAACGTGGTACGATTTCTGCCTTAGAACACTTGAAATGATGATGCCAACATGAAGACCCTTGGCTTCGTAGCAATCTTTTCCATCTTAAAAAGAAAACGAATAGATTTTGCAGTGTTTTTCTTATTTAATAAAAAAAAACCTTGAGGATTCCTGCCAGCGTGTTTTACCAAACGTTCATCGTTGGATATACCACAACTGCTTTCTAAAAAGAGAAATGTGGCTTGATTCTTGCTTTCTGGTTCGTGGATTCTGTTATGGGCCTGCCACTGTGTCTTTATTTCCAATTGTGCCTGCTTCATTAGTCAATGTAGGCTTATATCAGAAGTTTCTCTCTTTTTTATTTACTTCGTGTTTTTCTTTTTTTGTTGTTATTCTGCCTATACAATCATAGATTTTCTTGGAAATCCAATCAAGCAGTAGCTCGTTTGTTTGGTTTAATTTGGCTTGGTTTAACATTCGGTGTAATTTTGAGCGATTGATAAGTCTACTAACTCTGCTAATGGAAGTGAACTGACTGATTAAAATTGCTTAAAAAAAAAAAAAAAAAAAAAAAAAAAAAAAAAAAATAATCATATTTATAATATAACTGGAGGTCAAAATGGATTGCCAATATGTGCAATAGGGTCAGTTACAATCAATAACACAATCAATAACCCAATATTTGAGTATGTTACACAATCATGTTTCACACAATCTTACCAAATTAACCAATGCCAAATGGACCAAATCCGAACTTTGTACTCTCCTTTTTGACAGAAACGCGAACGAAGCATATCTTTTGGTCTACATATTCGCATTGAAATGCAATAAACGGCAAATAAAAGCTTATTTATTTAACTTATGAGCATACCAAAAAACAACAAAGACCCATGCTTCCTTTTTTGTTATCCAATGTCGTCGTTTCCGAGTGTTAAAATGTTTTGGGACAGCCTGTTATACCAGTACCCAGGGACTTGTTGAAAATAAAAGTCAAAGAAGGGTGTAATCTCCTTCAGCTGCCATCTTCAAAAGGGTGTTTTCACACTCCTCGGGGCCAGGGGCTATGCTCTTGTAAAAAAAATTTTCCTTTTTGCAGCAGATTAACACACCAATCTGGTTGTCAATGTGTGCAGGCATTGAAGGGTAGCTCTGTCCGGGAATATCCAGGGGGTCTTCATTGTAAACACCGAATTTGACTTGTTCATTCCAAATCTCAGCTTTCTGATTGTTTCGGAGAGAGAATAAGCGGACCATCCTTTCTCATGCTGGAAGACATGAAGCGTCCTTCTTCATCTGCTTAATAAAATACCAGAATTGAGAATTACTAGTAGTGAATAGGAACATTCGCACATTTATTATCGCGCTAGCATCAAAAACCGCAAGTTTGTTTCCCAAGGTAATGTGGTCATCGTATACGAGTGTCAGGTCCAATATCAAGTAACGAACACGATAGACAAAATCGAGAACAAGCACTTTAATCATTCTTGGGCCATTGATTCACCCATCACCGTGAATTTTGGTGTGCTTGGAGGCCGTCGTAGTGGCATAATTATGGTTACGGTTTCGTGATAGTCAAACTGAGCCAATCCAGGAGCAAACAAACCGGAACGATAGTTCCTGGATTTTGGATAAACTGGTCACCGAGAAAAAACAGACAGTGGTATAAGGTTAAGATGACACAAATAACGTTCAATTCCTATTGTGGAGTTTTATCGTATAGTTTGGATAGAAGATGAACCCGATCATGAACATTTGAGAAGCTCGGTGAGGAGGTGTACAGGGCATTTTCAACGATAGGATTTGTGTATCTCAAGAACTTTGGTATACCCAAGGAAAAGGTAAGTAAGGTGGGCAGTTGTTGTATTATACCCTGGCACTGCACCGGAGATGATATGTTGATTTCTTCAGTATTAAGTAAGCTTGGACATCTCCTGGACTAATATGACCATGATTACGTCATCCATGCCATTGTATGCAGCATTGGTGAACTACACCCAATGTGAATGTGTGCCTCAGCTGTGTCATGCTCTTAGTCCAATAATTGTGATTTGAATTTATTTAACATGGGTCATTTTATCATATCACTGAATGTGTATTCACAAAAGGTTATGTGTATAATAAGGTGCAACAGATTAGGCACACAAATATTGTGCATAATTATAATAGTAATTTTCATACAGATTAGACACCCAATCGATTTTTACCTTGTATTGGCTCAAGGGTAGGAACGATCAGAAAAAAAAATAAAAATATTTTCAACACATCCAAAATGATGTTGGTGAGAAAAGAATAGAAATTTGTAGTAGTAAGGAGAGGTGTTTACTTTAACTAGGCTAGAAATAACAAGTTAGAGTAAAAAAATATATTTATTTATTTAAAATTGCTTTCTTTTTAAGCACAGGATGAGATCCAAAACTTGTGACCACTAGCTGGCAACTGCAATGATATTGGGTTCACTGAAAGCTGGGCTGTGGGTGTTTTGCCAACGATAATCAATAGTTTTGGCGTGCACAAGAGTGAACAGGAACAAACACCAATTGACAAGGATTTGTCAAACACAATGGTGGCCTTTCTTTGGCCTGGCAGTGGAACAAGACAATAACTAAATAACCCAATTAGGGTGTTAAGTGAATTGTATAGATCAATCAGAAATTATTGAACATGCAAACACACAAAAAAAACTACTCAAGTTGAAATAGAGCGGAATGTGCCACAAACGGCAGGGTGTCTGCGTGTTCCTATCAAGGTGTCGATTAGAAAATAAAATATACATTGGCACATGTTAGCTTTTACCCAAATAAGGGCGAAATACCAGAAAATAACATGCACAGAGGGGAAATTCACATGCACAGAGTCAATTCACGCACTGGTGCATGTGTGCCCCTGGGTAAATCGAACCCGGATTTGGCTACAGAAATGTCTCAAAGAAGAGAGATAAAGGTGATTTGATTATATTTCATGTATTGTTAAAACATGTAAACATTAGGGATGAATTTCGTATTTGATCGTATACGAAATTAGAAATTTCAAAATTTTGTGATTTTGTTTTTTTTTGATTGTGAAATCTTCGCGTTGAACCTGTGATCACGGGACATTAAAGCCACTATCAGTGATTGGCTAAATGCGAAAGTTGAAAAATTAATCAAAAATTAAATTCTGCATATATGAAAAAAATTAAATTTTTGGATTTAAATAAGGTGCATTTGTGATTCTAGCACATACTGTTTTATTATCAATTCAAAATTTATCATCACAGCAACAATTATGACAATTAACTAGCATTACAAAAGGCTAAATAGCAATAAATGATATTAAATAAGTAAGTATTATAATTATATTAGCATTTATAACTATAAGTGACAACTGTCGTATATACACTTAAGTTATGTAAGGGCAGAGTGATAATGAGGACATTGCTAAACGCAGAGCATGAGGGGCATGACTCGTCAATACTTACATATTAATAATAACATAGGGGACAAAAACAGCACGGCAGACAGAGGACAGGACAGAACAAACAATGATACAATATTGTACGACTAATGAAAAAAAGGGGAAAAGCCAAAGAGGAAAATGAAAATGAGGAAAGAAAGAATTAGGGTGAAGGATGACAGTATTACAGCGGAAAGAGAATTTCTTTTGATACCTTTGGATGAGATGTAGTGAAGGGAGTGTTTCAAGTGTGGGTCAAAGGAGACCGGAGTAAGGGACCTGGTACATAGTGGTATTGTTAGCCAAGACAGGTATGGCCGTTTTTTTGGTTGATGAACATTGTTTTTTTTGTTTTGTTTTTTTTCCTTTTAGTTTTCAAATTATGAGGAGGGTGAATGATTAAGGAAGTTTCTCTTTGAAATAATGAAGTAATAGGCAAATATTGTTTCAAAACTGGTACATATTTAGCTGCCAAGTGAAAGCCCAGGTAGATGTCATGAATCTTTTAATGTACGGGGTATCATAGGATGAAAATGGGGCAGGGTGGGCCAGCACATGGAATTGGTACAGTTCTAATAACCCTTTTCTGAAAAGTAGAAAAAGTGCACCTAGGCGGCATTGTGAGAATCAGCCCCGGCCATAGCTCCGTATGAATATTAGGGTCAGATGAGGGAATTGTAGGGTGTGGAGTGATTTTTGAGGAAGATAAGGTCTAACTGTTCACTAATATCCATGAGAAAAGATTATTCACAAATTTGAGTGGTTCCAGGAGATTAAATTGGGAGGTTGGAAACAAGGGGTGTGTTAGGATGAGAGGGGGGGATTGAAGTGTTGGATTGATGCTGGTGCGGTAGAAGACTGGGTGGTAGGTTGGGTGTGGTTTTCGAGAAGAGGGGGTGGGGCTGTAGGTATGGGGGGGATCGTTGAGGAAAAGTGACAGGGCTGAGGGGTGCGGATTAGGGGGAAGTAAAGGGAACGGGTGGTTTATAGGAGGGGTTTAGGGTGGGTAATGTAGTGAGGTTAATTTATGAAGGGTGGGGAGGTGCGCAAGTGAAGGAAAGTCGGTTTGGTGTGTGATAATGATTAGCGAGAGGTAAGGGGCCAATGTGTGAAGAGAAAGTGAGGTAGGTAGAGTTATGCTTTAAAAAGGAGGGGGGGATATGGGTGGGGAGGAAGTGGGGGAAGGGATGTGCCGAGGGGTGGAGGAGGAGGCGGAGGTGAGGTGTGTTGAGTGTGAGGGGGGAGTGGGGGGGATTTGTTGTTATGGTGATAAGATCTTCAGTTTATTGGTTTGTTAGCAATTCTTTGTTTCCCCATGCCCACATAGGTCCACTGTGCTGTTTTATGTCCTGTTTACCGACACAAAATACAAATTCAAATTTCTTTATCAGATACGACTGTTCAAGTGAATTGGCTATCTATATTTTTTTAGCTGTTGCATGTAAGCTTTCACTAGTTACCCCCTGCCATGTGCATGAAAAATGCAGTGGCGTAACATTTTTTGACATTGGTGGGGGGGGGGGGGGATGGGGGTTGACGAAAATTTATGAATGAAACGGGTTTGCTAAAAAGATCCATTACTAGCACATGTGCGCTTGAAGCGCGCTAAAAATTTGGCCATTTAGAAGCTAAATTAACTTGTTGAATGTAATTGCAATTAGAACAAATGCGCGCGAAGCAGCGAAATTTTAACAATTTTTAAACAATTCTGGTAAAATATGAGGTTATTTTGGTCAAAACGCATGATCAGGCATCAGACATATCCCCCCCATCCCCCTGGGGATTTACGCCTATGGAAAATGTTAGTCATGAAATTGCATACATTGAACAAAATAAAAACTCCATTCAACTTGGAGATGTTGTAATTTGTAAATAACTCCAAAACACACATCCTTACACGGGGTAAAATTTTTTTTAAAAAAAACAGTTGTGCATGTAACTTTAGAGTTGCATGCACATGGTGCATGGACTTTTTCATTTGTATTTCGCACACTGATCTAGGTGTGAGAAGTACCGGACTCGATCACAGGACTGTGTTACGAGGACAAAAGTGAAACAAGTGGTGATGTATTTCGTTATGTTCAAGTTGACTGTATCTAGTAAATCAATATTCTTAGCTCTCACCTCAAAAAGGTCGATGGGGTTTTGGGGTGAAGGCCTTCATTCAAGATGAAAAATTTTAACTTTATCAGGTTGATCCCTCCTTTAAGTTAATGACATCTATCACATACTAATCCATCAGAGTTTTTGAACCAAATTTAACACTGAATGCTCAGTAAAATTGTTTTTTTCTAGTGTCAGTTGTAATATTGCAATTGAAGAAAATTTGATGTTTTGTTGCTCTTTGGGCTTCGACAAACCAAATTGCTTGATTGACAAGGAAACACATCTATTACGACAAATCAGGAGTTATGCTAGTAAATTGTTGCACCATGTGTCCAGTGATCAACACACAATATTGAAGGATCTAGGATTGTTGAATTTATGCAGCTTTAGCTCTGAGCCAGCTAGCATAGGTCATATTTGTGCCCGGAATTGTGCCACGCATTACTGCCCACATTCATAAGAATACAAAATATCCTGATTCACAATTGCACTGACCGTTGTGGCACCCACGCCACATTAAGTGCCAGGACTAGATTACATTGATTAAGGGACTGTTTGTGGGGAGGAGGGACCAGGAATATCCATAGGAGAAGTTAAGTAATTGTTATCCACCAATGGGTGGGGGTGTGGGGGGAGTGTTATGTCATTTTTATAGAAGAGCATGGGGGGGGGGGGGGTGTGGGGGGGATGGGGTCATATACAATTGCTTACCGTGTTGAATCAATGGTGTTAAACCAGCCCGCGGTTTTAACCACAGTTTAAACTGGTTACCAGGCATGTTTTGACTGCCCTATTGGTCAAAAGTGTGGTCAAACCAAATTGTACTTTTAATTAATTTTGAATTGCTTTTTTAGCAAGGCTTGTTTTGTTTCAACTGTCAAAGGCCCGGAATGCAATTTTATAATTGATGTGGTTTGTGGCAAGTGCTACAAGGAGGGACGATAAACATTCAAATTGGGTGGTGATACATCATTAGTGAAACTATTGATTTTTCAGAGAGTAATAGAAATTCCAGGTGTACTGGTGGAATCTTTCATGGCCAGCTGACTGAAAATCAATAGTTTCACTAATGATGTCACTGGTAGTGTATTCTTTTGTGGCCCTGTTTAATTGGAATGGAATGCCCCGTAAAGATTTGAAGTAGGTATCATCTATTTCCTGGACAAACACAAAATCAAAATCAAAAAGTACATATTTCATATGTGGCATAAAATTTAAAAAGATGTTTTCTTGGTTTACTAAATTTTATAAAATATCATAAATTATCCAAAACTCTGAGTACGTACCATACTTTAAACTTTTGTAAGTAACAAGGTTTATATGGTGCCTTGTTGATTCTACAGGTAAGCAGTAAGAAGTCAATGTCAATGGATTATGTTGGTGAGGGTCAGAGGGTGTGTTGATCAATCCCATAATGCATTGCAATGTGGCCTATACTGTACTGTACTAAACACCTGTCAGTACTTATGGATCAAAAGTGGGGTGGTTCAAAAAGTTCAGAACCACAAGACATTTCATGATCATGCAACAATTCCCTAAGTACTAATGCTTTGTGCCTAAACATGAGTTAAAAGCCAGGGGTTTTATGTGTTAAGAAGATGATTTTGTGGAATCACAATGACCCTATTGAGGTAAATTTCCCAAAACTGGTGCATTGTTGGGATTGACTCAATACCCCTCTGGGTGAGGTCATGGCATTGCAGGGGCAGGATAGTAGAATGCGGGAGACAGGTTTATGGTAAGCAAGATGGACAAATTAACATTACACTAAAATGACTATTACATGTCAATGAACTTGCTTCAACTGTACTGTTTAACCTCAACTACATGCTTGTCTTGAAGATTCCAAACAAAAAAAATTATGGTGTTAACTGTGATTCAAGGCACTATCAGTGATTTGGTCGATCAGAAATTGAAAAAAAAAAAAATGATCCAAAAACAGATTTTTGTTTTGGCATAGTTTGTAACACATGTATCAAAAATACTCTGTCAAGTAAATAATACCCAAAAGCAAGCTAAGGAAAAAAATCTGATATTTTAGTCATTCTTTTTTATGATTTGGGGCAAATCCATTGTATCTGTTAAAGAGACAACTGGCACATTTGAAAAAGAGTGCCCCTCAAGTTTCTCAAATCGATATTTTTCATGGATTGTAAAGCTGGTTGAACAATTAGCCCTCATCTGAAATATTAAGCCCAATCAAGCCGTCCTTACGTAAACAGAACGATTTTATAATTAATGTTGCAGGCGACATTAATTTCCAGCGAACGACGGAAATGGCCGTTTAACACAAGAAAACACATGCCCATGCATGTTCCCCACGGTATGCACCCTGTTTTGACTGTTCTCAATATCAAATGATACAGAGTTCAGAGATCCATGTAATCTACACATTTGTTGATTACAGTCTGGGAAAACTTAAAAGTTAGCCTACAAATTACCTGGGTGTTCTTCACCGTTTATTAACGCCCTAATCTGTTTTTCAATGAGTTGTTATTTTTATTTGTACAATTGTTCTCAAATCATTCCAATGGCCTAGACTATCATTTGAGAGCAAATGTAATATGTCATATTTTTGTGAAAATGTGCAGTGCCGCTGTTAAGCAGAAACTTCTTCAATTATTATTTAGAAATTTGAATGGAATCACTTAGAACTTTCAATGTGGTTTCTATCAACTTTTTATGAGAAATTTGTATTGGAGAAAGCCTTGACTGGTCAAACTTTCCGGGAGGTTATCCTCCCACACGGGAGCCGCACCACTTTCAAGTGCCATCACTGGGAATGGAGAAAAAAGGGAATGTTTACCAAACTGTTTATTCCAATTTCTTCATTTTTCAAATATGTTAGTGTCCAACAGAATGAGCAATCACCATTATGTCAGAAAAGTTCTGGTCAGCACATTGCAAATGCACATTTTGTATACACCATTGGTAGTCATGTAGTTCGCCTGCAAATCCAAAGCTAACAAAATGTCCATTTTGAAAACCATGCCTTGTAGTGGTAGGGTAGCCCACTCATCTACAAAGTGATGCACATTTCGCTTTTATTATAAACTGAAGCTTTGGTGCGGTGTGACCTTGTCTTAATAACGCAACAGCTGTTTGACCCCTGCATTGTCTCTTATTTTAGAACAATTTTAAAGCAGTGACAACACGTTCGGCATAGGGATTCTGCAGAGCTGTTTACCTCTCTCTGAAAAAAATTGTGAGATTATTGCCTATATAAGCCTAAGATCACGATTGTCATGTATAGCACCCTCTAATGTCCATTCTCCATAGAAAAGCCGTGTAAAACAGATTTTAAGAAAATCATATTTGTCCACAAATGAATTCATAAAATTTAAATAGGATGTAGTCAGTGGAATAATAATTCAAAGAGTTTGTCAAAAACTGTGTCCGCTGTTGATATTGGTGTATTTTCTGGTTTTATAGTAATAAGTGACACCTTCACAGCTGTGGTATAGTAAAAAGAAATCCTAAATCAAACGAAAAGGATGTGCAAAGTTCATCTTAAGAGATAATTTTTTAAATGGCTGATAAACTTTGGGAGTGTACCCAGTTTGTACACTTTACTAAATTCTAACATCGTTAACCTTTCACACGGTCCCAGGGAAGCGTATCCCTGGATTTCTTAGCAATGCTTTTGTTCCTTCGGGCACTTTCTTGTATATAGTTTTCCTGCGGGCTCTGATAGTCCTTGGACATGTATAAGCCTGGGCATCGCCCTCATGTCTGGCAAACCTCACCTACAACCCCAGATCACTATCAGGCTAAGAGAGCGATTATTTAAACATATTACCTTGAGTACTTTCTAGAACTGCTCAAGATGAATATCCATTATCATGTCTTATATCTGGCAATGCAACGTCAGGCTTATATGCGCACAATGGAACCCAGAGATTATTGTCAAAAAGTAGAATATCTGTGTGTCTCTGAGTGTGTCTGTGGATAATTGGTGACCCAAATGTTACCCTAAACATAATTGCTTTCTGTTTCCACCTACTCCACACATTTTCATGGCCCTTGCATGCCCGCACAATTACCCTCAAGAGTGGAATCAAAGGTCATCTAGCGGTCATCAGAGAATCATGGCCCCCAATGGTCAGATGTCTTAAATTATTTGTGTTTCCAGATGTGTTGCTCAATTTTCTGACACTTGATACATGTTCCTAGGGTTGGTATTGTGACACTTGTTGGTGACCTCATGTGTCCTTGGTGACACCTGTTTACACAATCATGTGACCTTTTGAGGCCACAATCCTTGCGTTCGGTGAACACTGTATTTTTTCATTCAAAATATGACCTGTGGCAGGCCACCATAGCTCTGCTTCATAGTGGGTGGATTTTTATGTGTTCTTTGTTTCTCTTTTCTTCTTTCTGCGTCCTATTTGTGTTGCTTTGTTCTTTAAGGCAACTGTCTTTCACACTATTATGGAAGAAACTGTAGGCCTATTATCACATTGAAAAAAAAGAGTTCAAGTTCTGGCTAATAGGGAAGAAGATTCCCCCTTCTTCAAACATTCAGTCTTGTTTAGGTGTACAATTTAGCAAACCAATGAGAATCATGGTAGGCACACCACATCAATTAAGTCGCAATAGATATTAAAGGTGCACTGAGAGATTTCACATATCAGGTGTCCCTAAAAAAATCGAAATTACTGATTTTTTGCCTGATGTAAAAGCTTTCCCATCACAACTATCCCCATCTGAAAGTTAAGCTGATTAATTTTTACTTTGGTACAAAAAATTGTGAAATTTCTATTTCTTTCTAAGTTTGTATAAGAGCAAAACAAATTTCAGCCTATGTTTGAAATATAATCAATCAATAATCACTTTTTTCTCTCTTTAAGCATTTCTAATGGCCCCAATCCTGAGGTAAACAGTCTATTGACACTGCATGTCTAATGAATGAAATTATTCTTTATGAAGACAATATTCGCTAATTTGGTGTCAATCAAAATCTCTTTTTGCAAGTTTAGTAAGGGTCTAGTTTTGAGGTCTCACATTAGTTTCATCACAATACACATCACCCACACACACACAGTCAACAATTTTTGTCCTTATTTTAATAAAAGGGAAAATCAGATATTGGTGAGAGGAAAGCATGAAAAGCTGCATAATTTTTGGAATTCATGATAGGCACATGACAAGTCAATCTGAGTTTACTGTCACCGCCCCACCCCCTCCCGCATCATTTTTGGAGACCTAGAAATACCACCCGTGTCAATTTTCAAGAATTGCCAAAATAATTAATTATTTTCAAAATATCGTCCACGTATGACTACTCATATTTGTTTGTAAACAATATGTTTTTGGAGAACTTTGAAGCACAACCAGGCTTTTTTCTATTTTCTGCTGCAACCCTACCTTTCGTGAAAATTTCTTCGGTGTCTTTATTTCCATTCTACATACGAAACGGTCACCCGTCAACCAGAAAAAAAGTAACATACCTCAGAATTGATGTTCATACAGGGCTAAATAGAGCATGTCTACATAATCGCATACATAACATAAGAGATTTTGAAAGCTGTCAATTTGTCATGCTTCAATCCTCATATTTCTTTCACCACCATAATATATTGTGATGAAATCGTTAGTGAGGATTTGTTAAAGGCATGAAATTTTGCGAGTTTATGATTTATGATTTTTTATTTATATTATGCTAACTATTTTATTTTGCAGGTTTTTAACTGAAGAACATCATAAGAATAGCTCTTTGTAAATCCTCACATTCATTAAAATATCAATATACTTTAATTGATTTTAATGGTATTTAATGATTAAATCTCAATCATTTCATCACAGCATAACATACAAAGAAAAACTCATAAAAGACCTGCCAAATTTTCAGTGGCAACTTTTAAATCCTCACATTTGCAATCGTTGCAGTTTAATGATAAACGCCTAGTAGGCCCTGGGATTAATTTAATGAGGGCCACAATATTTCATATTAAAAGTGGAAGTTAATATTTGTATAATTGCTGTGAGGACTGTCCTTCTGTCATTATTTATGTCAGCAGCCAAACTGTCAGTGCCTGGGAAGAAGAAGGAAAACTAATCATGTTCAAGGTCCTAGGCCCGATCGCTAATAGCCTCATCCCCAGGACCATAGATTCAACCGGAATGTTTCAAAAGGTCATGTCAGAAGAAAGCTACTATTTTTCTCAGTTTACCCTGTTAAATCTAGGGATTTTGGTTTGGATGTTATGTGCAAAAACTGACCTATGTTGGCGACCAATATTTCTTTAACGCAGTATTCAATGGGACTTACAAAATGACGTTTTAGCTCCCATATCAAGACATATTGAAATATCAGCGTGAGCTTAGAGATCGGGTTTTTGGGGTCCAGTCATGAAATTCTGATGAAAACCTTATATAATTTAAATCGGACCATCCCCCTTTACTATTATGTTATGAAGTCTGACAAAAAATGGGCTGGGTGTATGTGTGTTGTTCCCAGAAGGGCACTCACAGATGAAATTGATATGGGTGGAAGGCTGGCACTTCCAAACCCGGGGTGTTCCCGTGACAGAGGAAGTCACACACCAGAGGTCTTCAGTGCTTGTCCATTATTGTTGTCAAACTGATCGGCATGCATTCCCAAATTATGTGTATGACCACAACAGACTGAATATATATCCAACCTTCTCGTTTTTTCAGATACAAGAGCCTTTGATAAATCCTCGTTAGTTTTTCCTTTCCTTCTTGAGTCCAAGTCAAGAAAATACCTGAGACCTAGGATAGCAACCATTGCTCATTCAAACAGAAAGGAAGGGGTATAAGCTATCAGATCATGTATGACACCTAAAACTAGAAGATTCATTAATAAATGTGTCAAGTAGGAATTCAAAATATAATTGTAGTATTTCTAAGCTTAATTTTTGTGAATAGTGATTTTTTTTGGTATTTTTGTGATGAATTCAGTCTTTATCTAGAGGGAGACCATTCTGATTTCACAATTATCAGTCCTTACAAATATGAGGTTGTTTCGGAAAATTTGCCATTTTTGTTTTTCCAACCCTGCCAATTCAAGGTCAACTCTTGAACGGAAGGAGGATCACAAGAGCAGACAACAATTGACAATTGTGTTCGAAAACCACTTGTCATTGAACCACGTTAAAATTATTATACACCAAAATATATTTCATCTCTGAATCGCCCTTTCATTAGCACTGTTGTATTTTTTTCATTAATAATTGACGTAAATGTCTCAAGTTATGAAAGTTAGAGAGTAGAACTCTGATGATACTTTGAACACACTTATTTGCAGGCTCAGATTTACCATTGGTTATCAAACAAATTGCAAATAAAAACAATTGCAAAAAAAAAAAGTCCAAGGATTGCTTTTATCAACAGTCTTAACCACTCCCCCTACAACAGTTTTTGGATGTTTGTCCTGTTAGGGAAGCCTGGGTAATTGCCAAGTTTTTGTCCACTCTCGGTGGGTGTGTGTGTGTGTGTGGGGGGGGGGGGAAGTATGTGCTGCTTCAATCCTCTGGGGTCCTAATTTTTAGCCTGGCCCAGGGCCCCTGGAACAATTAAATATCCAAGCCTGTTCTTAATTGAATGGGAGCAAGTTCATCAGCTGATATTATTTCAGATTTCTTTCCTCAAAGGTTACTGCATAATTTTGGTTGTTTAAGTAGCCTCTTGTTTAATGTGTAAAAATAACATTTTTAACATGTTTTGCTTGTTTCACAGATGAAACCCAGAGAGACCATTCAAATACCTAAGGAAGGCTTCAATTACAACACCCCTTGTTCCCCAGATGTGGTAAGAATGATCACTATAGACCATTCAAAAACCTTAAGGAAGGTATTCAATTAACAACCCCTTGTTCTCCAGATGTGGTAAATATCATCTATAACCATACACAAACAACCCCCACACCCTCCTTAAGGACGTTTCATACACCAACCCCTTGTTCTCGCAGATGTGGTACAGATTAAACCCAGATAGACCATTCAAAGACCTTAAGGAAGGTTTTCAATTACAATCCCTTGTTTCCCAAGATGTGGGTAAGAATATCAGCTAGAGCCATTCAAAACCTTAAGAAAGTTTCAATTACCCCCTTGTTCCCCATATTTGGTAAATTATCAGCTAGAGACCATTCAAAGACCTTAAGGAAGGTTTCAATTACACCCCTTGTTCCCAATGTTTGTAAGAATATCAGCTTATATACCCTTGAAGACCTTAAAGAAGGTTCCATTACACCCCTTGTTCCCCAGACGATGGTAAGCAATTACAGCTATAGACCATTCAAAGACCTAAAGGTGCTTGTTCCGATTTATTCCTATTGGTTCTATGCTTGATATGAGAGCCTGGCCCGTGCACATACGTCCTGTCAAGTACCGTGTGGAAACAAGCTGCGGTTTTGACGGTAAGAACAATAATGCATATTGCAAAGCCTATTCAATACTGTGCTACTTTTGATGGTTAAACAAAAACCATAAAACAGCAGTTTTTTCGGTTATACTGAAGAAATGAAAGGATTTGAGGGCTGACATTTCAGGACGACAATGAGAAAATATGGCCTTTCCTCTGTATCCAATGTACTACTTCTGGGAAAATCCAGGGGGGTCCCCAAAGACGATCGGAACACTCACTTTTAAGGAAGGATGTCAATTACACCCCGGTTCTCCAATGTGTAAGAATGATCAGCTATAGACCATTCAAAGACCTTAAGGAAGGTTTCAATTACACCCCTTGTTCCCCCGATTGGTAAGAATTATCAGCTATAGACCATTCAAGACCTTAAGGGACGGTTTCAATACACCCCTGTTCCCCAGAATGTGTAAGAATTATCAGCTATAGACCATTCAAAGACCTTAAGGAAGGTTTCAATTACAACAAAAACCCTTGTTCTCCATATGTTGTAATAATGAATCAGATAGACCATTCAAAGACCTTAAGGAAGGTTTCAATTACACCCCTTGTTCTCCAGATGTGGTAAGAATTATCAGCTATAGACATTCAACAATGACTTAGGAAGGTTTCAATCATCAATTACACCCCGCTTATTCCCTCCCAGATGTGGTAAGAATATTATCCTATAGAGCATTCAAAGACCTTAGGAAGGTTTCAATTACCACCCCATGCTTCCCAGCTGGTGGTAAAGAATTATCAGCGATAGACGCATTCAAAGACGTAAGGACGGTTCAATACATACAACCCCTTGTTCTCCGATTGGTAAAGAATTATCAGCCTATAGACCATTCAAGACCTTAGGAATGTTTCAATTACCCCCTTGTTCTCCATGTGGGTAAGAAGTATCAGCTATAGACCATTCAATACCTTAAGGTTTCTTGTTCCGATTTTATGCCTATTGTGTTCTATGCTTTGATATGAGAGCCTGGCACTTGCACGAACTCCTGTCACGACCGTTGTAAACAGCTTGTGGTTTTGACGTAGAAGCAATAATGCATTTGCACAGCCCTATTCCATACTGTGCTAATTTTGATGGTTACCCACTAAAACGGCATTTTTCGGTTATATCTTGAAATTAAATGGATTTGAGGGCTGAATTCAGGACGACAATGAGTAAATACAGCCTGTCATCGATATCAAATCGATACTACTTCCGGAAATCAGGGGGGTCCAAGCCGATCAAACACGCACCTAAGGAGGTTTTCAATTAACATACGACCCTTGTTCCTCCAGAGTGGTACGATTATCAGTCTAGACCATTCAAAGACCTTAAGGAAGGTTTCAATTACACCCCTTGTTCCCCAATGGGTAAGAATTATCACTAAAGACCATTACAAGACGCTTAAGGAGGTTTCAATTACCCCCCTTGTTCTCGCTCCCCAGATGTGGTAAGAATTATCACTATAACCATTGAAGACCTTAAGGAAAGTTTCAATTACACCCTTGTTCCCGATGTGGTAAGAATTATCAGCTATAGACCATTGCAAGACCTTAATGACAGTTTCAATTACAATCCCTTGTTCCCCAATGGTGTAAAATTAAATCAGCTATGACCATCAAAGACCTAGGAAGGTTTCAATTTAACATACAACCCCCTTGTTCCCAGTGTGGTGAAATTATCAGCTATAGAAACATTCAAGACCTTAGGAGGGTTCATTAGACCACCCCTTGTTCCCAAATTGGTCGATTATCAGCTATGACCATATGCACAAAAGACCTTAAGGACGTCTTCATTACCCCCTTGTTCCCCAGATGTGTGTAAGAATTATCGCTATAGCCATTCAAAGACCTTAAGGAAGGGTTCCATTACAAACAACACCCCTTGTTTCTCCAGATGTGGTAAGAATTATCAGCTAAGACCATTCAATGACCTTAAGGAAGGTTGTCAATTACAACCCCTTGGTCCCCAGATTTGGTAAGAATTATCAGCTATAGACCATTCAAAAGAACTTACGGAAATTTATTACCCCCTTGGTCCCAGGATTGTAAGAATTATCACTATAGACCTCATGCACAGACCTTATGAAAGGTTCAATTACACCCTTGTTCTTCCAGATTGTGGTAAGAATTATCAGCTATTAGACCATTCAAAGATTCAAAGACCTAAATGATGGTTTCAATTACAAAACCCCCTCTTGTTCTCCAGATGATGGTAAGAATTATCACTATAGACCATTCAAAGACCTTAAGGAAGGTTTCAATTACCCCCTTATTCCCCAATGGGGTAAGAATTATCAGCTATAGACCATCAAGACCTTAAGGAAAGTTTTCAATTACACCCCTTGTTCCAGATGTGGTAAGAATTTATCAATTCTCTTTTAGACTTAAAAAAAATAGGGAGCAAGACATGGTTTTGGTGGAATTTAAACTAAACGCTATTGATCACAATGGGGAGGAAGGATAAACAAAAATGGAAATTGTCAGCAATTATTTTCTAGTTTGGAAAACCTAGTTAGAGAAATGTGCTAGAAAGCATCTTGCTAAAGTATTCCCTGTAACATGGCCATTAGCGGTGACGGCAGCAGCCTTCTGGGTCCGCTGTCCTTTTTCCCCCCGCCTGCAACTGCAGACCCCTGACCCGATACACTTGCACCACGGACCTTTAGTCGGCGGACAGAAACCTTTGATGACTCATACTTCATGGTTCTCTCCGTATTTACTGCATAAAAAATGCACTTGCCTCCGATTGGCCACCGAAGCAATCCGCTGTTGCTGGTCCAGACCACATGTCATACTTGCCTATGATTGGCCACCGAGGCGATCTGCCGTTGCTGGGTCACTGACCACACGTCATACGTCACTGATAAGCTTCACCCCTTTTCCAAAAAGGGTGTACATGCTCTTTAAAGGGTTTCCTGCCCCGAGTATAGTATCTACAGTACAGAACAGAAAGTTCTTGCCAAAAATTGAGGGGATTCGCTCAATGTTCACTCAAAATTCATCGAGTGTAATGATTGGGGATTTATGAATTAGTTTTGAGTGGGTTTTGAGTTAAGCTTTAAACCAAATGAGTGGGACACCATAGTGCATGATAGTGTTATTGATTTTTAGCTTTGAGTGGGTTTCAGTGGTATTTAATTGGGGTTTGATTCGGATTTTGTATCTTTCACCAATTCACTAGAACCTACTAAGTGGGAAAGCTTGGTAAGTTATTCTGTCAGGTACTGTATCATTAACTTGTGTGGTGACAGACAGGTCTATATGCCAAAGGTCACAAGTGGTACTCTGCATTTAAGACTTTTGCTCTTATTCCCCTGAAAACCTCTGCTCCAACTCTCGCTTGCCAAGTTTCTGCACTTTCCACAGAAATACTGTGGCAAATGTTTTCTCTTAGCATTCTCACTGGTTTTTTAAAAGATCACTAAAAAGTGGACTTCTACAGATTCCAATATCCTATGCACTGTTCATAATTATTTGTGCATATAATGAGCTCATTTGCATCTTTTCTCTGATTGGGTCATACTGAAAAAGGTAGACTTTTACCAAGACCCAATGTCCTATTTTAATACACTTGGTATATGTGGTACCATATGGTGCTGAAATAATACCCCTTCCTCTGTCACATATTTCTGCAATATTAATGAGCTTATTTGCATATTTGCTCCTCACAGGGGAGTTTTAATTAAAACTTGCATTATTTTTCTATTTTAGTTCTGGCCTGATGAAAATGCCAGCTTTCAGAGATGCAGTCCAGATTTATTTAATTGCTCGTCATCCTCTCCTCATAGGTCTTAGAAGTCATGGCTAGAGGGTTGAAATTAGAGGTAAGATTTCTTCAAATGTTGCTTTATTTAAAGGTTTGAATGTGGAGGTGTTTTATGCTTACATAAACAATCTTGTTATGGGCTTATAAGTTCACCATTTGCGCCTACATAAGAACAGGGTGTATCTCTACCGTGCCAGAAGGGGTCCGTAAGGTTGCAATAGCTTGCCATAATTGTCAGAAATAGGATGCCCCCATCAACACAATTACTTTTATGCGAAAGACTCATTTGTCAGGGCTCAAAAATGGTTCTCTGGGTCATCAGTTCCGCAGTTTCATAAAGAAACCCATGTGATCACGATGCTAACTCAATGACATGATGTGCTAAAGTCTCAATGTATCGTCTATTCTAATACATGCACACACAGATATATCAACATGGCATCAAGTCGGTAAACTGGTGACAACCGTTACAGTGACCATGCCACAAAATGTATTGATATTTTTGGTGTCCAACACAAGCTTTGCCACCCCCGGAGTAACCTGTACACACCTGGTAACAACCCGAGTTACAAGGGTTTCCGGCAGGACGCTATATGAGACTCAGAAACAATGAAATGGTACCCTATCTGGAATGTTTAATCTGGGGATTTTACACTCTATTTTGAGCTCGTTTATGGACTTTATTCTGTTGACATGATATCAACACAAAAATCATTCTAACATTGCCGCATTTTTCCCGGGGAGGGTCGTCTCCAATTTGTTGGCTCCCCCTGTTCGTTGGCAGGGTTTCTGAAGTGACCCCTAACAGGACCGATTTTCCATAAAATTATAGCCTTACCAGGACTAGTTTATGGTGTGAAGAGATACACTGTTTTTAGGTGAAAATACACCCCAAACAGGAATCAATTTGTTCCTAATTATACCCCTAGTGGAATCCTGTTTGTTGATGTGTGAATAAAAATATAAAAATCTTTAAAAGAACTCTGGGTTATTTTGCTGACATGTTTAGGTTTGGGTTTAAACCAGTCGCAATCTTAATCTGATTTGATACCCTAAACAGACTAAACTTGTCATGGTTGAATTGATACCCCAGATCCACAATTGCAAGTACATCCTGGTCAAAAGTAGTTGCACCCTGTTGGAAAACTTTGCTCTTTTATATTTTACATATTTGGTCATTTTTGAAAGGTCAAAATGGTTTTATTTTTGTATCAAGCTTGAAGCTTTAGCTAATCCTTAAAGGTGGCAACGAGAGATTTTCACATCCAGGTGTCCCTAAAAAGAATTGAAAAATCTTAATTTTTGGCACAAATGTAAAGCTTTATATCAGAAATGTCCCATGTGAAAGGATTAAGCTGAAAACGTTTTTTGGTTAGAAAAATTTGTCAATTCTAATTTCGTGTAGGAGCAAATGCAAAATTAGCCTATGTTTTATATTGCAATCAGTGCCGCTTTATGATGTTAAGGTCGCTTTGTCATGTTGAGGTCCGTTTTACCATGGTAAAGTTTGCGGCTTGCGTAAAATGTTTTTTTCAGGGGTTGTGGTGCATGTATATTAATGACTAATAGCTGTTAATCCATTACAATACGCATAGGTGATGTTATTTAACTGTATTTTCAACATGGGATGATATTCATGATGTCATCCCACCAACCCCCCCCTACGGGCCTGATTGAATAAGGAAGTGAAAATTGCTATTTGTTTTTCACTCTCAAGGCATTTCTGTAACCCAAGAGAAAGTACGACGTCTACTGGGGAATCTTTCTATATGAAAATCACTACATATGACACAATATATTGGGTGCCACAAAATCTCTCGTTGCAGCCTTTAAATGTCCCCCTTCCCCCCAAATCAATTATGCGTGTTGTTAGTTGGGCACTGTAACACAATTTCTGGTTGAACTTTGTTCGGGGAGAGGGGGGCGATTTTTACTCTACGAAAGAAAAGTGTGTTAATTCTTTTGTCCAAAATTGTAGTCCCTCTCCTTTTTTTTGAAGGTATGGGTACTTGACCAAAATCCTAGTGAGTTAGAGAAAGGTCTGTAAATTCATTTTAGGGTTAAATATGGTTTGGCCATTTGGCTTTAATCTCTTGGAAAAATCAGAAAATTACAAAACAAAATATCGACTAGGTTCACCAATCATACCTATAACATTTTGTACAATTTGGTAACAGCTGTAATGTTGTGCATGCAGGTAACATATTTCATATTGTTAGATTAATGAACCTCATAAACATGACCGATTTTGTTTCTAATTGATATGAAAGTTGTACAGAGTCCCAGTCACTATGCAATGGAACGCATCCTATTTTCATTTGGCAGAGAGTGTAAATAAGTTTCCGATAACAATCACAAATTACAGTCCAAATGCACTATTGATTTGGCCAAACGTAATTCATGAAATTCCCCAACTTGTACGTAAATTTTTAAAGGCACTATCAGGGATACCGAATGAGTTAACCTGGCTTCACAGTCTGGTATTCATATTGTTGAGCGAGGATACCTACACATTTACAGATATGGCAAAAATCTCATTTTATTTTTTTTTTTTCTTATTTCCTCAATCACTGATAGTGCCCTTTAATTCAAAAGATAAGTATATAGCGTTTTCTATGGGCTCACTATCGACCAAGAGTTGCCAAGTATCTCCCTTACCTGCATTTTATGCATTGCCAATGCCATGCAAAGTTAAAATTGCCCCTCTGCAATCAAGTAATGTGTCAGAAGCCTTGTTTTTAGATCTAAAAAGAAATCAGTAATTTCATTGCCCTACTAGCAATTTGGGCTTTCCAGAAACTGTTTAGGCTACCCTCTCTTTGACTCATATCAGAAATGCTGCCCCCATCAAAATATCAATTAAGCCATGGTCATGGTGAGTTAAAGTACCAGAAAAAACCATATGTCGGATTATAATCCCCTTACATTCAACAATTAAGGGTGCATTTGTGATTCAGCACCTTCTCTTTTATTCATATGATTGTTCAATGATACCCTTGAGAACGGTTTATATTCACACTTTTAGCTGATCCCGACCCATTAGTTTTGTGTAGGAAGCAAATGCTTGTTTCCCCATGGTCCCATAGGCCCGATGCTATTATAATTTGTTTATGGACAGAAAATACAAAATTGTGAAATTTCCCTTACATATATAGACTGAATATCCTGTAAGATTCGATACACATGGATACTACATGGATGATTGTGCCATATTTTCTCTTAAAGAGATATATAGGAATCATGTCAAACTTGCATTGGAAAGCTAGTTGAAGCATTTTTTCTATCAATGCACCCTCCTTCTCCCCACAATCAATGCTTGGTGCAGGGTGTACGCAGGATTTTTTTGGGGAGGGTGCGGGCCTTTCAAAAAAGTGACTTTTTTTTTTCGAAAAATGTACTTTTTTGGTAAAAGAGGACTATACCCCCTAAAATGGTCCTTTTTTTTTTTTTTGCCTCTTTGAACATTATCAACCATAAAGTGACTTGCTTGTCAAAATTTCTTTAAGTTTTGACCTTTTTCTCAAAAAAATCCAGCAAAAAAAGTGGACCTGTTTCCCCTTGTTGTGGAATTTTGGGGGGGGGGTTGCGTGGCCTATGGTACCGTTGAAAACACAAACTCAAGATCGTGAAATCAACTCAAACTATGTGGAATAAAGCTTTTCTCAAGGAATATCACACAACGCAAACTATACCGTTATTTCAAATCTCTGAGTCGGCCCTTTAATGTCAAAATCGTTAGAATCTAACATAATGATAATATAGTGTTTAAACCTTGTTTTCATTTTTTCCTCATTTTTCCATTTCCTCACTATTTGAATGAAGGGCCATTTTGTGAACCACACACCTCTGTCCTCGCCCCCCCCGACTTACCCTAAAAAAAGTTGAGATTTTTATATAAGCTAACCATTAGCCTTAGTAACCCCTGTGTACCTAATCTTATTGGTCCCCCCCCGCCGCACTTTTATTTTTGGTTGGTCCCCCGCCAACTTTTAGTTGGCAAAGGGGGACGTATACGAAATGCCCTGCGTCCGTGGTGTGTGCGTGTGTGTGTCGGCACCCACTCAATATCTCTGGATCTAAGTAAGTGTGGGTGGCCATCTTCGCAAAACATGAGAATGCATCTCAAGTAGGCATTGGCTGGGATATACAGTGGGTCATGTGACATAGGTCAAGGTCAAATATTGTCAAAAATAGGGTCACATTTTGGTCACAAATAGATATATTGGTTTATAAACCTTGTCCACACGATATCTTTTGATCTAAGCAGTATCGTAGTCCATCTTCGCACCATCGATGTCACCCAAGTAGACGGTGATGAGTTCGGAGGTGGGCATGTGGCATGGGTCAAGGTCAATGCGGTCAAAAATGAATTTGCTATAAGCCTTGGCATTGTGCAGATGATGAAACTTGGTGGATGTGGTTCAACATTCAGTGCCTAAAAAGTTGAAGGTCATTTCAAGTCACGCGGGGTCTTCAGGTCCCATGGCATAAAATGCTATATCCTTGTCATTGTGGTAGGCTGATAAACTTGGTGTTGCGGGAATCTGGTCCGATTTGTTGTTGTTATTCTTATATCCCATAGAAAGCCGTGTCTAACTAGATTTTGATGAAAAATCACATTTTGGGCCCGCGGTGAAGTTTCATCATATTTTCAGCATGATGTGCTGAAGAGAGAGGGAAAAGGAAAGGGCAAAGCGGAAAAAAGGGGGGCCTGTAGTTGGAGGCATAGTGCTCCAACTGGGTCCGTCAGGATGTGTCGGCAGCATTTTTTTTGAAAAAAAAAAACAAAAAAAAAAAAAAATTTTTTGTTTTATTCTCGTTTTGTCACTTTCAAACAGCTTGTGTGTATCATTTATTGTTAATATTGAAGGTATATTTTACTTTTATGTATTACAGGGCCATCAATAACTATAGCCCTATCGGGTTGTCCCATTACTGGTCTAGTTATCATATCATATCGCAACCAGTTCATCTTATCCCAGTCCCTACAATTGATACTTTATGTCTTATTATATATTAATACTGGATTTCATATTCTGTCTCGTACGATATTTTATGCTGAATAATTTTGAACTTGAAGAACTTGAAGATGGTCAACCATTCATGCCGAAAAATTTAAGGTCATTTCAAGGTCATGCTTCCAGTTCTTCAAGGTCACCACTAAGTAGGTGGTAGGATGATGAAACTTGGTGGGTGTGGTCCGCATTCAGTTCCAAAAAATTTGAAGGGCAATATTCAAGGTCATGCCTGTCATCCAAGGTCAATCCATACACATTTTAGTTTGCTCATGAAAACACATGATGGGTGTAGTAGCATTCACTTGCCCAGAAAATTTGAAGGTCATTTCAAGTTGTGGGGTCCTATTGCCAAGGTCAACTAACTCACATGTGGTAGGTCATGAAACTTGTGGATGTGTCAACTTCTAAACCAAAAATTGTGAGGAAGGTCATTTCAAGATTTCAAGGTCAGTTGGGTCCATCTAAGGGTCATAACTACAAATAGTTTGTATGGTCAATGTATCAACATTTGATACCGTCAAAATTGCAATTGCAATGGCAGCAGCCTCAGTGTTTGAGAACCCTTAATTTTCCATCACAATTCTCCCTCTGATCTTAAAATTATATTTTCCCTCCATTTACTATAGCGACTGGCGGGGGACCTTTGTGGTTTCGGAACCGCATTGTGTGCAAATTTCTGTTTGCTTGTACGAAATTCCAATTTATATTTTTCTGTCCGTAAAACGGACAGAAATTACAGCACAGTGGCCTATGGACCATGGGAAACAAGCAATTGCGCATAACACAAATCCGCAGATCGGGATCACTCAAACTTCATGGATAAGCTTTTCTCAGGATATATCTCGTTGACAATGCTCTAATACGAAGGGGCTGGAATCAGGAAATGCACCTTTAAATCCACCACACACAAAAAATATACCTGTATCTACAAAATTTCTGAGTCAACCTTTAATGTCAAATCGTACTAGAATCATACATAATGATAATATCCGCTGTTCAACTTGTATTTCTTTTTCCTCAGTTTTGTAATTCTGTCTTGTCAGGATCCAATGGAAATATTGTAAAGCACACAAGAAAGCTGGGACAAAAGAGAGTCCCTGTACTCTTCGGACACTATTCTACCCACCTATTGGAGATACAAGAGTAAAAGAAGGTCAGGTGAGATGTGGGGAGCATTCTGACTATGGAGGAATTACACTTCTCTTCCAGGATAAGCAAGGAGGATTAGAGGTGATTGCTTGGACATTCATAATATAAAGCTCAGGTGCAACCGATAGATTAAAGGCTGACTCAGAGATTTCCCGAGGAGGGCGCCCTGAATTTTCAAACAAATTGTGTTTTTGAATATACAAAATACATGTCCATATACTAATCACTGTGTGAAATAGCTAAGCTCAAATCGAATTCCTACATATAGAAAATCACAACTTTGTTATAAATTTCCGGATCCGGAATTTTTGTTTTACACAGTATCCTATGGCACTGTATACTACGCATAAATGTTTACTGCATGGAAACGAAAAATCCGATTCATTGCAAACTTTGGAATTGGGAATTTTAGTTTACTATCTTTAGTTCTACTAGACTATTTTTAATAAATACACAAAAAATTATATTTCAAAAATCTCTGAGTCAGCCTTTAATAGATGTAGTGAGAAAATAGGATTTTAAAAAACTAAAATTTTCGATAGCTATGGTGTTCATGAAAGTGGATATTAAAAACAAAAATGCATAAGTTTCTTCTCTGTGACGATCCATAGACCTGCAGAATTGTGCAGATTTCAGGGTTTTATTTTCCTACAATGAACAAATCACATGATCAAGTTCAGCCTACTTATATTGTTGAACGTTATACATATTGGCTTCATGTATTGGTCTTTTTCATTGCAAGTTTCTTGAGGGTGTGCATTATGATAATTACACACCCTTACGAAGAACACTATATAATTAGAGGAGTTTCCGTAACCTGACCTATCGGACACACTTTTTTCTGATGCACTTATGAATTTGGAAACCTTAATGGAATAAATATGTGCTTTATTCTTTGAAGGGTTTCCGAATTCATAAGTGTGTCAGAAAAAAGTGTGTCAGATGGGTAAGGTTACGGAAACTCCCTCTAATGTGTACTAGCTTGTACGTGTGTTCAGAATGGTTTTAAATGACCTCACTGATTTCAGATGTTTCCTTCATTGAGTGACCTCTTTTAATTTCCTCAGGTACGTAACATCCAGGGTGATTACATCAAGGCGCCACCAATAGAGGGCACAGTAGTTATTAACATCGCTGACTTGATGCAACGCTGGACTGCAGATAAACTGGTTTCAACAGTAAGTACAATGTCTTGGGTAAATATATGGGATGGTCTAAGATTATAAAGTAGTTGGCTACTCAACAGGTACTTCAAAGGTACTCCTATACTTTGTTCATCACCTAATAGGCAAAAATTATTCGGCTTTTGTTTATCCGCGCGTGAAAGTAATTCTGTTTTACACGCGCGCCTCTCACCACAAGCGTGCGCCGCGCGTACATCACGCACTGCGTGTACTGCGGTATTGTTGCTTGCAGTTGCGCCTGCAGTATTCTATATCAACTCGCGGTGTGAAGAGTCTTGCCAATTTGGTGATGAACAAAGTATATGAAGAAATTGGCTGTATATAACAGCACATTTTTTTTTAAGAGCACCCCAATTTTCTGAATATTTTTAGATTTTTGCACAGTTGCATTGGTAATAAACAATACCTATGAATGGTAGAGCTCAAAATTCTCTCTGTGTCGCAAAAGAAGGAATTTTGTAGTTAGAATAATTAATAATATCTGAGATTCCGATAATAATTCAATGGCTGCTGGAAATGTCCTTCCACTATGAAATAGCCTGGAAATCGTGCCATGTACATGTCTACGCAGCTCATCCATTAGTTGTTCCGTCGGTTCAGGTAAGTGAAGTTGGAGGTTATTTTCGTGAAGTGGCACTATTTCATCATGGACGGACATAAATTTGGCGTTTCCAGCTCCGCCATTAAATTACAATCAGGGATCCCGATTCTAATTACAAAATCGCTTCTTTTATAACAAATACCCATTTCCGAGCATTGTCATTTGCAAGTATAGTTAAAAAGACAATTACCTACACAACTGTGCAAAAATCCCAGATTTGGAAATTGGGGGCGCTCTTCAAAAAAGTTCCATTATTGCTTTAAAGGACCCAGGAAATGAGATGATAAACCTAAGTCTTTGTGGGACATTCCATTGCAATACGCAGGGCCAGAAAAAAGAATGCACTACCAGTGACATCATTTGTGAAACTATTGATTAGCAGTCAGTACCATGAATAGATTCACACCAGTCACCTGGGATATACTCTCTGATAAATAAATGGTACCACAAATTATGTCATCACCAACCCATATATTGAATGCTTTCTGGTCCTCCTTGTAGACTTGACTTTAACACAAACCACAAAATCAATTTTATTTGCATTTGGCGGGGGCGATGGTGGCGTTGGTATGGGCATGTGTTGAAGGATGACGAGCATGCCTTAAAAAGGCCTTGAGTTCGAGGTTGGAGGTTTGAGGATGTCTGAGGGACGTCCAAAGAAGAGCATGGAAGAAGCAAGTTGGAGGAGGAGATGTAGGAGGAGAGGGGTTGGGTTTGAGGATGGGGATGCTTAATTGGGTTAAGGTGGAAGGAAGGAGTACGGGCGATTTGTTGCCAGTGTGAGGTGAATCCGGCCACCCCCTCTCACGGGGACAAAACCAGGATTTAAAACTTTGGAATCTCACACTACTACTACTATAATACTACTACTACATTTCCTGGGACCTTTTAATGTCGTCAAACATGAATGTATTCATTATGTAAAATTGAATGAAATCTTGCGTGCTATTTATTTTACAGAAGCACAGAGTGATGATGCCTCATACTGCTGATCAGAAGCAGTGTATTCGTCAGTCAATAGCGTTCTTTGGCCACACCCAGACAACTGTGAAATGATCACTTGTATTGATGGAGCATAAATATCCTCCCATAGAGAGTGAGAGTATCTAACAGAGATTTAATGCGACCTTATTTCATAACGTTTAAATGAAATGTGCAATATGAGTGACAGTTACTCATGCATTAATATGTCAATTCACAGTTCCACATTTCATCGGCGCCCGCTCACAGACTGTCTATTTCACAATTTTGAGGATTTTGCTAACTTTTTCCCAATTAACCTAGTTTATCAAGTGTTACCAATCCACAAAGTTTCAAAATGTGACTGTTGCTTAGTTAGTTAGTTAGTTAGTTATTAGTTAGTTAGTTAGTTAGGTTTTAGTTTAGTGAATATTAGGTTTGCAAATTCCCGGAATTTTCAGAAGCGGGAAATTTCCATGGAAATTTTGGGAATTAACGGGAGTTTTGGGAATTTTAGGAATTTTCGGGAATTTCCAAACAATCTTTTGAAAATGATCCAAAAAGTATAGCTCCTCATGTTCAAATTAGGGATATTACTCTTACAAACTGAATGCGTCAGAAGCAACATTCAAGGCAAAACAGCATGTTTTAAACACCTGAGAAAATGGGAATAACCACCCCAACTCTTTACAAAAACAATACATTTTGGGGTCAGTTTATTTCTATTCACTCACTTAATCACTGGTCGTGTAAGTTTATATCCTGTAAACCATAACACCACCCAACTTGAGTTTACCTTAGATTATGAGAAAATTATCTTTCAAATCAACTTTTAACTTTTTGACTGCTTCCTGTAACAAGCCAATGAAATGTTCATTGGAAATTTAACCAATTAAACTGATTTCAGATTTTTTTTTGGACAAAAAGTCGGGGGAACGAGGATGCCCCCACCGAGCCCCAACAATGAACCTGACACTGCATTGTCTATGGAGAAGGACCCAAATTCGCCGCCTCAGAAATGTGGCAGCATCCCTTCTTCCCCCCATTTGCAAAGGTCCTGTGTCATGCCGAATTTTTTGTAGCCCATTTTTGAGTTGATTTTACGTGCATTAATCAACCCAATGACTAAAGTAATGATTATGTATACAATGCTGTGAAACTTGACATTAAATAGTCTTACTCCAGATTCAAAGAAAAAAAGTGGCATAATACATTTTACAAGCAGACTATTACACGTTTTTATAATTGTGAATATTCCTTGTTAGTAGAATGTAATATCTTTGTGATGAATACAGTCAAAAAAAAATCATAAAATTAAAAAATTAATTATACCTTGTAAAAACTTGTCTACAAACATAATTTAATTTTGTTCAAGTTTGGTAAAATTTTGTAATAAATGATCAAAATGTTCTTTGGCCGGATTTTAGAACCACTACTTTCATGAGTTAATCTTAAATCTCCCTTTTAGGGGTAAACAAAGGTTGCACTTCGGAAAAAAAAAAATCATATTCAAATCTATTAAAATCTTGTCCGTAGGGAATCTATTAGAAAAAAATATTTCAAATTGCAAAGTTCAAATGCAAATTCAAAGGCCCCTAGCCCAAAAATGTATTTAAAACATGTTAAGTATAGAGCAAACCGACACAAGGACCTTTAAAATATTTTTTTTGGTAGTGAACTTGGGAATGTGATTTGACCTTTGGACGATTGGGCTAGATTTCTATCAAGTGCCCTGACTAGTACCTTGGTTTCGATAAAAATCTGAAAATAATACAGTATACTAAAAGCCTTGTAGCAATATGTCATATTCTTAATTACACAACATAAGCACAATTAAAGCCCTAACGAACATGGTTTTTATTTTTTTTCCTTGGACAAAATGTTTTAAAATGTTTCAAAACTTATAAAGCCAACATTAAAATTCCCAATATTCCCGGGCCCATTCCAAAATTCCCGGAAAGTTTCCGGGAAAGTTTCCAAAATTGCGGAACTTTCCACCCCTTTTCAACCCTATGAATAATGATAGATTTTTTGTCTTTTTCCTCAAAATTTTCCAATACCTTATTCATATACGGTGTATTTTTAAATGCCAGTCGTGTTACAGGATTTTATATTGTATTCTATTTGCCAATCCCCAATAAACAATTTTCCCATACAGATCTATTTTGACATATTTCTTTTGTCTTATACAAACAATTTAGTTTTTCTTTTTCAACATAGTGATTTTTTGTACGTGCCATTGAAACGTAACATGTATAGGTTGTACATGTATGTTTCAATATTTAGTTTTCACATAACAGATTTATAACTTTGTAATATAATGTAGTTTTAAGTTTCTTTTTTTTAAACAATACTAACAATCAGAATTTAAATTAAAATGGTTTTTTTTTCCAAACACTTAAAAAAAAAATCTAGATTGTTTCCTTTATGCTTATTTAACTGTATAGAGATACAAATGATTGTCTTGAAATCGTGTTTGTAAAATATGAGATATGTGATGTGGGTGATGATCTATATAGTGTGCTTAGAACGTTATATCACGCTTACGTTCTAGTCACTTATTGTATGAGCCAGGTGTGTGCCTTAGATTTTTGTTGTTGTTATGACACCGTGCCCTGCCCCAACTAATTTTAATAAACACAACTTCAGATTTGTTTTTTATTAAAAATTGAAAATGCTCCACTCTTCAACGCTCTGCTGTGCATATTTACTGGCAACCTCAAAAATGTCCTATATGTTTACTTTGAATTAAAATTTATTAAAACTCACGTTCATGGAACCTGACCCAGATTGTTGACCACCTAACGACTTGGTTCTGAAACTGACGTCCACATTTTCACTGGAGCCTCAGTGGCAGACCGGGCAGTCAATCCAGACTCCAGAGGGGGCCAAATTTCCAAGTCGTCCCGCCCAGAAGGGGCAAAAAATTTGCAAGTGATCCCCGGTGATTTGTTACCAATTTAGTCTAATTTGACGAAATGTGCGAGTAGCGCGCGAGGGAATGCCCAAAATTAATGAATTTTGCCCAAATTTAGGCTGAAATTGGTCGAAATTACCCAACAAAGAGGGATAAAGTGCAATTTGGTCCAACCATCCCCCTTTTTGAGCCAGAGGGGGCAACTTGCCACCCCACCCCCGCCCCCCTCCCGGGCGGTTCGCCACTGAGGAGCGTTTGATTTCATAGGTCAAATGCACAGGGGAGTTTTTCCTCCCAGGACGATGTTATATAACAAACATATGTGAGGTATAAGGGGAAAGTAAGTCTGAAGTGACAAAAATCAATGGTTTTGGTTTTTGGTATTTTTATATAGGATACTTCAAGCTTTCATTTAGTGGAAACTCCTTGAAAGAAATATGAATCCCAAGATAAGATATTTTGAATGATGATGCCTCAAAAAAAACTGAAGAAAATAAGGTTTAAACTTTTTACTAGTAATTGAGGAAATATTTCTATCTGAACAGCTGGTCAAAGTATAATATGGTGTGCCTAATTTTACGTGCAAATTTGATCTGCTTTTAAAAGAAATTTGTAATTTTGTGTAACAGACAGAAATTACAACACAGTGGCCTATGGGGCAGTGGGATGCAAATATGTTTGCATAAGATCAAAATGCAGAGTCAGATTCAACTGAAATTTTGGAAATAAGCTTTTCTTGGGGATATCTTGTGAACCATAAACCAAAAATGAGGTGCTAGGATCACAAAATGTACACCTTTTGGCTCACATGTAAGTGTAATGTAAATGTAAAAAGGTGTTGAGGCATTCCATTATATTCCTATGCATTGCTAGTTTTGATTTTGTAATTTACATATAAAAATATTAAAATGTAAAACAAGCTTTTATGTGCATTGTTTTGCAAAGTGGAACAAACTAAAGCATACTATGCAGGTATGCCTATTTGTATGCTACAGATAAAATGCTACATCATACACCACCCATGTGTACTAGTACTTGACAAGGGAAAAAAAGAACATGTTGTTTAACCTATAGGCAACCCCCTTTAAACACCATGCTCAACAAAATTGGTGGAAACCCCTTTGAACATGGGTGCCTATTCATTATCATTCCAAGGCCAAATGGTCTTTGTTCCAAAAGAATACAAGGGTTGTTAAAGGCATTATCAGTGATTTGCAAAATCAGGAAATTGAAAAAATCATGTCTGTAAAACAAGTAGACATCCTAACATACCTGTCAATCGATAAGACTAAAAGCAACCTTATAAGGACAAAATCAAATATTTTAGTCGTTTCTGTCTGTATGGACACTTACTACTTGTATGGACACTTATTACAACACATAAATGAATGGAGGTTCATATCTTTGAACATGGCTGTTTACTCCATGGGATCAAAGAGAGAAAGATGGTTGCATAAGGACTTTGATTATGCATATGGGCGAAGTAACTGATTTTTGCACAAGTTATTATAAAATATTATACCTTTTGATACTTGACATATATGTCAAGTTCAACAGTTGCACATTTGTTTCTTTCCCAAAATATCAGTGATCAGTAGATGTACATCATGCTGCATTGACTTGAGGAAATAATAGCACTGTTGATATCCAGCCTCCGCTCGGTATGCAGAGGATAAAGCACTTCAAATAACTTTTTATCTGGAAGTACAGAGCCATTTTGTCCCCATCAGTTGAAAATTATCAATGCTAACCACCACCCCAATTACGAATTAAGCACTATTTCTTTATGGCGCAAAGCACAGATACTTTGTCCTCTTCATCACAAATAATAAACCTTAGGCTTCAACTATACTTCAATTAACCTTGGACCGTATAATTTTCCTATTTTTTCCAAAAAGGAAACAACGATTAAAAAAATCATGTCAAAGAATGTTTTTTGGTAGACTATGACCGATGACCTACCTTTTAGTGCAGAAACAAAAAGTTGTGGTCTTGTTGCTGCACAAAGATGTTAGGTCACAGCTTACCAGCAACTTATCTACCAGAGTTTGTTCACATGTGTTTCTTTTCAATTAATTATATGTCAGTCAACATTATTGAACTCACAGTAAACCTCAATTTATTTAATCGCGAATGAGGCCAGCTCAATCTAACTGGCAGGAAATCTTTCCACGCATAGACAGTACAATGGCTTCTGCAGTTCCAAATAAGAAAAGGGAATCTGAAATGCTTTTGTTCGCTACATACCGGGTGGATTTACTTATCATTACCGCCAGTATTTGATTGAAGTCAATGTCAATCATAGTTTCTGTCCCTGGTCACTGATATTCGAAAAGAAAATTAGATGGCTTCTATTCATTTTCTGAACATGTGCAACCTTTCCATGACATAATACCCAATAATAGTAAAATTATAATATTTATTAGTAATTATAGTGTAAAACTGGTTTTTACTTCAACAAAGTATGTAATCAAATTAACAATATCTCCTTTGATCCCGGGGCCCAGGGCCAAGTTTTCTCCTGTTCTTTCTATTAATTTTTCAGTTGGAAGGAAAAATAACTTACTACAGTTGATTTTATGGAACATTGACCTTTGGAAAAATGACATCATAATATTTACAGAGAATAATAACCCTTTGAATATTGGAGACCTCTAAGGCATAAAAAAACTATGTTTGTTTGGCGTAACAGAGAAAAATAGAAGGGTCGGTCGGTCGGTCAGATATTTTATATTTAGATCTTCTCAATGTTTCACTCTAAAATTGATACAAGATAAAGCTTTTTTCAATACATATCAAAAGATCCTTTATTTTACTTGTTGTAGTTGCTTTGTTGGATCTTGTTTTGTTATTTTTTTTCGGTCTTTTGTGTTTGGTAAAAAAATATTTTTTTTAATCGGGGAATGAAAATAATGGGTCGGTTCGGCAGAATATTTTTTTTATTTTGTGCTAATTTCATAAAAACTTTTGAGTCGGGAGGTTTTTTTAGTCGGGTCGGGTTTATGCAACAACAATTTTTTTTTATGCCTAACATGTAACTCTGAAGTTGTTAGTCTACAAGTGAGACTGTTTTTATTTCAAAATATTCATTTTTGTCTCCCTGAACTTTGTTCGGCAGAGACTTAGTAATACTTTTCGGTCTGTCTGTCTGTCTGTCCGTCCGTCCGGTCCTTCCGTCTGTCTGTCTGTCCTGCCGTCTTCTGCCCGACGTCCGTGTTCAAGTGCTTGTGAACGATTTATCTGGAGTTCCGTAAGGGCTACGATCGATGATGTTAAGTGGTGGAAGAAGACGGATCATGAGTGCTCGACCTGATTAGATTTGGGCGCAAAATATGGTAATTAAGTATCTAATTGGCAAATTTACGAAATTTTCCCGCAAGGTTGTGTAACAAGTTTTCTGGAGTTACGTAAGCGTATAATGATGTAACTTGGTGGGAAGGGAGCGGGCTGGGTAGTTCTCGACGGATGAGCTTGCGGGCGTTATTTGGGCAATTTAAGTATGCAATATGAGCTAATTAATATGCAAAAAACTCAGCGTAATTGCTGTAATTTGATTGATTGAAACGGTACATAGGATACGGAAAATCCTTCACGGCATGGAAAGCCTATCATGATGTTGCCATCTTTCTGCAACTTGACAAAGCGGAGATATGTGCGGCCGTAGCTATGCAACATGAGCTATTACATATGAATAATTACTGTATCTCTGAACGGTACATCGGCTGGGCAAAATTCTCGCAACATGAATGAAATTACTATGCCGGCATTCTTTTGTGTGAATCATAATGGGCATGTGGGCCGATTATTTAAGGGGGCATTTTTTGATTACAAGTGATCTAAGTAAATATTTTTTGAATTAATTGCTGTATCGCTTAAATGGTACATGGATATGCAAACTTCCTTGGCTTACATGAGACTATTATGCGGTACATCTTTTGTGTGAATCATTAATGTGGTCAAAATGCATGTGGGCACTTTCTTTAAGGGGCCTTCATATCTTTGATTATTTTCTAAAGATTTGGACAACTAATGCTAAATTGGGCCATTCCAACAAATTTGCATCAGCGTTGTAATGTTCAGTTGAAATACTACACTCAAAAAGAATTTGATTCAGGAGTTGTTTACCTTACAAGAAATTAGGTCAGCATGTATTAGTTAAGGCAGTATATGGCTGTGTGTGATTGGTGGTGTACAAAACAATACGCTATAGGGGGTGGGGTATACCACACAAAGGTATAACATCAATATAAGTTAGATCAGTGCCCATGTTTTGGGTATTGCCAGCCGGTTACATCTTGGAAAAATGTGAAAATACGCAAAATTGGGCAATTCGACGGCTTTGGAACCTCGATGTCACACCTCAAATTTCAAATGTGGACACATGATTTTTTCAAAAAAGTGTGGCCAAATTGAATATACATTTTCAGGGATTTTTACTAAATTAGTAATTTGAGGGATTTTTGCATGGGATTTTCATGATTATATCTCCACAATGGAAAAAAAAAAAAAAAAAGTTTTTGTTTGTGACCCCTGGGGTGGTGTCAAATGAAAATGCAGGAAATAAGAATACTATAATGCAAAACCTGGGGGGTGCTATTAAACATCTTCTTGGTTATGATAATGTTGGGGACATTCAAGATCTCCCAAACAGAAAGATTGAGTGACCTCTATGGTGGTATAAATGAAAGAGTGAGAAGTATTAGAATACTATAATGCAAACACGGGGGTGCTACTCCTAAACGTCTCTTACTTGTGCTCATGTGGGGGGACTTTTCAAGATTAATATCTCCCACAAACAGAAAATGTTTTGACCCCTAGGGTGGTGTCAAATGAAGAGTGAGAGGTATAGGATACTATCAAATGCAAACCCCTGGGGTTCTAGCTCCAAACGTCTTAGCTATGCTCTTGTTGAGGACTCTCATGATTAATATCTCCACAGTGGAAATTTTGTGACCCCTGGGGTGGTGTTGTCAAATTTAAGAGCAGGAAGTAAAGAGAATACTATAAATGCAAACCAGGGGTTGCTACTCCTAATCATCTCTGACTTATGCTCGGTGGGGGGGGGGGTTCAACTTTCTTCAAGTTCAAGATTAATATCTCCACAAGGAAAATGTTGTGACCCCTGAGTGGTGTCAAATGAAGAGTGGGAGTAAAAACCTAGTTGAGAAATTGGAGTTTTATCTGCTTGCACAACTTTTTGGGGACACCCTTGACTCGCACAATTGCACTCTGGGGGTGTGCTGCTTTGTTTTTTTGTCTTACAGTTAAGCGAGAAAGAAGGCGAGACTTGTGGGGTCGAGAACCGCCTTGTTTAATGATATTGTATAATATTGCCCTTTATCATGTGATGACTGACGGGCCATTTGAAGCTGTTAAGAGCAGAAGAGCACTGATTTTAAAACTAAATATTAAATGTTTCTCATGCAATATGATGGAAAATTCTGGAGGGCTCCAGCAATATTAATAGTAGATCAAAAGGAATGTGAAATTTTGCCAAATTGAACCTCCCAATCGCTGTGTTCTATGAGGGCTACCTTGCATTGATGTCAAACTATACCATACTTGGATTCTAAATTCCCAAAATTGACATGCCAGACTACCACACTGTGGTCTCTGTTGTGCCATCTTGTTGAATGACATGCCAGACTACACAGGAACCACACCACTAAATAACTGGTGTATACTCATTTCGGTACACACCGTGCAGTGACCGTCAGCACAAGATTTGTAGTCTCACTAGTACAATGCGCACGTTGGCTTAAGAGACAACTGGCAAATTTGAAAAATAGTCCGCCTAGATTTCAAAATCGCTATTTTGCATGGTGTAAGGAATTTTAATACAGAAGCCCTCACCTGAAATGAATTAAGACCAAAATCAGCCTTCCCTCAGGGTTAAAACAGAACGATTTTATTTAATTACGTCGCGGCACGTTAAATTCAGCGGACGGCGAAAATGGTGTTAACACAAGAACACGAAAGCCCCGTATGCATGTCCCATGCTATGCCACACTGTTTGATGAGGTCCTATAACCTTTGTGGTTTTAATATCAGTGAGTATGAGGCAAAAAATATTCAAGTGTATATACACATTTTGATTGAGTAAAGTTTATGGGAAAACTCTTAAAAGGTGGCCTACAACTTACATGGATGTCTTTTATCCTCATATCAATGTCCCTATTGGTTTTGGGTTGTTATTTATTGTAAAATTATCTCTTTTCTTCGAATTTTGACCTTTTTCGCAAATTTTTAAGCAAATTGAAGAAATTTCATCTTTTGTGGAAAATGTGCCAGTGAAGCTTTAGCGTGATGCAGTTTTACACTCGTGCACAGATATGGGCCTATCATTGCTCATTGCTCTAAAAGTACATGAAGGTTTGACCATCACTGCACAGAGGTAGACTATTGGCTATAGAAGAATCAGATCCACACAACAGGTACCATATGAAATTGACCCTGCCCTAATGAGGAGGTCATTAAAATGTTGGGTAAGTCTGTGTCTTTAAATAAAATTGAAATCAATCTTGTTTGATCTAGTTAACAAACCATTTGAGTGTTACAGATTTTGTCTGTGCTATTTGGTGTAATTTCTGAGGCTTTGGGGGAACTGTGCAATTCTAACTTTCTAGTTAAAATTCAAAGTAAGTGTGGGTGATGTGTGATTGAAAAATGCCATCTTCAAGGCTCTGTAGTTTAAAAAAATCAACCTCATCATATGACTTTTTCGTTCTTGTTGAAGGTTATGGCCAATCCTAAAAAAAAAAACAATTTTGAAAAAACACAGTTGCTTTATAGCCAGAAAAACTGACGTTTGTACAAGTCTATGGGGAATTATTTAGTGGTGCGTCTCCCACACCAGTGTACTTGTGCTACCTAGCCATGTTGTCAAAACCAGACAACAGAGTGTTTTCTGATTCTACCTTAAAAATGTTGGCACAGATGCTGTGTACCCAATATTAACTTGCCAAATTGACATGCCACACTGTGTACAGCGATCCCTTACTTTGCCAAAATTGACTCCAAAAGCTAGATACATCTGTGATGTTATAATTTTTTTTGCCATTATGGTAATTAAATTACTGTCTGCTCTGATTTACCTTGCCAATTTGACAACTACCGGGCAGGCTACCCACACGTGGGTCCTTGCTATCTTAATGACCAAATTGAAACTGCCAAACTAGAATACACTATGTGTACTGTGTTGCTACCTTAAAAGCGTTGACCAAGCCAGATAAACTGCAAAAAATGGGTTATGTTAAAATTTTAACACCCAGTAGGTATTCAGCTTGTCAGTGTTAGTTATGGTGTTGATATTTGGAGTTTGGATTTAACACTGCTTGGTGTTGCTGCAACAAATGTAATTATGTATTTTTGTGTGATCTGCTTAGGAAACGTGATTAGTAAACAGTTGCAATAGTACAAACAACAACCGAAAAAAAAATGTTCTACTAAATGTCGCGTGTACAAATAAAAATGTTAACACCAAAACTGGTGTTAAGAAATGCCAGAGGGTACTCCAATATGATTCCAGGAGGATGTTAAATAAACACCGTATGTCAGTTTGGTAATGGCAGTGTTAAAAAAAAATAAAACTGACATTGGATGTGTAAAATTACACAAGCAGCTGTCATATTCATATATTCTACCTACAAAAATTTGTGTAATATAACACAAAAATGTGGTAAATAAACCAAAAACTGTGTTTTGTTTGTTTATCTATAGTCATGCCCGTTTGTGCAGTCCCCTTGATTCCAGAAGGGTTGTTTTATAAATTAACACCATGGCCTATGGCTTGTGTGAAGGTACATTAACACTCCAGGTTTGCAGTGGTATAACCATGTTCCTTGACATACTGGATGCCTTCGTACCCATATTAAATTGCATTGAAGATGCCACACTAGCACGAAATCTTCTGTGAAATGATTATAAGGTTAAAATGATTGTACAGCTTTCTAGCACAAGAATTTCTTACACAAAGGATCCACTAAATTTGGCCAGATTTTTTGAAGAGCGCCCCCAATTTTCAAAATTTGATATTTTTGCACAGTTACGTTGGTATTGTCTAGGAAACTATACCTGCGAACGAGAATGCTAAAAAATGCGTATTTATCACAAAATAAGCGATTTTGTAATTAAAATTGGGATCCCAGATTGGATAACGGCAGAGCTGGAAATATAACGTTTATGTCCGTCCCCCTGGGGGGGGTTCTTAGTACAAATGCCTATACGGGTCCGTCCATGATGAAATAGTGCACTTGAGAAAATAACCTCTAACTTGACTTGCCTGAACTATTAAAACAACTAATGGATGAGCGTAGACACGTACATGGCGCTATTTCCCGGCTATTTCACATTGGAAGGCCGTTTCCAGCAGCCGTTGAATTATTATCGGGGATCCCGATAATAATTATGCTAGTACAAAATTCCTTCGTTTGTGACAAATAGTCATTTTCGAGCTTAACCATTCACAGGTATAGTTTACTAGCCAGTTACCAATGCAATCATTTTAAAAATCTCCCCAATTTTTAAAAAATTGGGGTGCTCCTCATTCAAAAAATGTGCTAATATTGCTTTAATTTTAGTAACTGGCAAAATGTCCCAACTTTCAGCATGGAGCTCACAGCTTTTATTTTAGAGAAATTTTAAAGGTGCTTGTTCTGATTCATGTCTGTTGTGTTCTCTACTTGATATGAGAGCCTGGCACTTGCACATACACCCCATCAAGTACCGTGGGAAACAAACTTGCGGTTTTGATGGTAGACGCAATAATGCATGTTTGCAAAGCCCTATTCAATACTTTGCTAATATTGATGGTTAACCACTAAAACGGTGGTTTTTTGTTTATATCTTTGGGAATGAAAATAAGATTTGAGGCCTCAAATTCATGACGCCATGAGAAAAATACGGCCTTTCATCTGATATCAAAATCGATACTACTTCCGGGTAAATCAGGGGGTCTCAAAGACGTTCGGAACACGCCCCTTTAAGCATTGGTGACACAATTTTGACAACTGTTATAGCTAGGGACATGCAAGAGCTATTACCTCTCAAAAAATCAGAAAAAATCATTCAGAAAGACGTGTTAAACTAGATTTTAAAGAAAATCATCATATTTGCCCCAAATGAAATTTGTAAAATTTACACAGGAGGAAGTCAGTGGTACAAATAATCCAAATAAGTGGTCAAAATTGTGTCACAGTGATATGTTGTTTTATTCTGGTTTTGTCATAATAAATGAGACCTTCAAACAGCTGTGAGCTAATTTGAGTTTTGTGGTAAAGTAGGAGTCTTAAGAACAGTGGCGTAGCCAGAGGGGGGCAGGGGGGCAGCTTCCCCCCTGTGGGGAATCTTGCCCCCTCTTCCCCCCTGAAAAATTAGTGATTTACATTGGCCATATACTATACTAACAAATTTTAATATATGCTTGCCCCCCCTGAAAATATGTGCCCCCTTTTGCCCCCTGAAAAAAAAAGCTGGCTACGCCACTGCTTAAGAACTGAAGCATACTTGAACTTGGGGTCTAAAACAACTGCAAAAGGAGGTGTGAAATGGGGGTCTTGACCGCCACACACATACTATCACCCAGAAGGTGTTTTAAATCAATCCCATGATGCATAGCAATGTGCCTATACTAAACACATACTTAGGGATAAAAAGTGTTCCAAAAGTTTAAGAACCACAAGACATTTTATAATCACACAAAAAAATTCCCTAAGTACTAACGCTTTGTGGGCTAAAATGGGCATTAAAGTCCAGGGTTTTATATGTTAAGAATAGGATTTTTATGTGATCACATGACCCTATTGAGGTGAAATTTCCCAAAACTAGTGCATTGTGGGATTGACTCAAAACACCCTCTGCCTATCACCCCGGGCTATCACCATTTTAGGTCAGTGTCCCTATCCGGGATTGTACTTTGCCATTTTTATAAGCCAGAGTACACACTGTATTCTGATGCCACCTTGTCAAATTGTGAAATTTGCTGTCTCACAATAAAACCTTGTTCATGATATATAAAGTTTGAAGGCTTCTTTTGAAGGGTATAGAATATGGACTTAGCAATTGGCGAACCTAGTTACTGGCAAGTCCCAAACAAGCAATCAAATTCATAAATCTGCCACATATTTGTTACTGTTTGTTTGCCCATTGACATGGTTGGTGGACTGTGGATAAGTCTTATAAATCAATCCAACCCCACCCACCCACCCACCCACCTGACCGCCCGTCCGCCCAACCTTTCATTCATCACAAAATACAGCAAAAGGCAATATGATAAATAAGAGTATAGTACAGTGAATAAATAAGTGGGATTGAGAAAAATCATGAAAAGTGAAAATTATAATGCATCATATGTATCATAATATTATGAGTGAAATTGGAAAGAAAGCAATAAATGACTATGTATACAGAGAATATAATACTTCACAAAAATGTATAGTGTAAAATAAAGCAATATATATGACTATGTATACAGAGAATATAATACTTCACAAAAATGTATAGTGTAAAAAATCAACTGTAAACAGAGCTGAGGCAAGTGCTTAGTTTGTCAGTTATTCACAGTTGGGGTTTAGTGTCAGGGACAGAATTAGGCAACCAATTAGGGATGTTTCCATAAGGTGACACCCTTTTCTGACATACTTTTCTGACACCCTATGAATTCGGAAACCTTCCACATAAACCGTGTGGTTTATTCCGTTAAGGTCCGTTAAGGTTTCCGAATTCATAGGGTGTCAGAAAAGTATGTCAGAAAAGGGTGTCACCTTATGGAAACACCCACCAATTAGGTACGGCGGTCCGGTATGTACGTATATATATCGTGTTTCTAAAATTGAAAAAAAAGTTGGCGTAAATTGAAACCAGCGTTTGTAAATTCTCAAGACTGGACTAATACCGAAAGGCATTGTGGGGAAAAAGGGATGTGGCCCGAAGCGATTGCATGTTCACTTTTCCGTCTTTGCGAGCACCAAAGTACCCGACAAAAACGTTCAATTTTCTCGCTAGGTTCTATAGGTTCAGACCAGATTACGATACATATTCAAAACAAAACATAGTAACAGACCCTCTGATGCAAAATCTCCATAGAACCCCTTCGTTTTCCGGAGATATTTGAGATTTAGTTTCATTTGCATACATTCGCTATGACGGACTGATAATGTTAATCTCTCGCGCAGTACTAATTTAGATATCTTTCGCAGTCTGTGATACAGACTATACACTTTCCGGACCGCTGTACCAATTAGGGTATGTCAAGGTTTGTCAATTAGCGTAGTGCAGACTGATTGGATTGAATGTGTAGTATGGGTGGGGCATGTTCGAACAAAATATTATTTAATATGTCAAAAATGCTCCATTTGAGTTGGGTTTTCAACTGTAAATCACATAAGTATTTTTTCTGTTTTAATAAGCTTTAACTGTTCACAGATTTTATTCACTACTGACATTTGTTCTGCACTGTCAAATTTGTAAGACATTTTTTAAGGGATACGCAGCGAATTTGCTAATCCAAAACATCGAAAAAATCATCAAAATTCATATTTTCATACCTCCTGCACCCCATGGCTATGGCCCTGGTTTGACCTCAAATACAAACATTGTTGATCTTTGTCTATTCTGTACTGGTGTAAACTACAATCGCCTTTTAGTGTAGATTTTGAGACGCCATTGCTATATGTCTATTTGCGGGAGACGGTATGACAAATTTCCTCAAAAACTTTTAATTTCTTCACTGTTTGGTAGTTTGTTTCCACATTAAAGCAGTTATATGGACTTGTACACAATTATCCTTGATTTGCTGCTAATCCCTTTAATTGGGCGCCTTATTCTGTCCTTGACTATGTGTGCTATGCTTGGGTCTGGCGTACCAACATAACAAGATGGTAGTCGGTACCCTAAGAGCTGATGGCACCGGATATATGGGGGAGATTGTAGGGGCACCAGTGGTGGTTACCGGGGGTTGGGGTGGGGGGGGGGTGCCCCCAGCTAGACCTAACCACCCACCCCACCACGCCCCCAAATGAACGGACCTTTGTACGTGTATATGATGTAGGACCCAAATTTGCTCCCCTCAGAAAATGCCTCAGCACCCTTCTCCCCACCCATTTGCAAAGGTCCCCATCCATTATGCCACTGGAGGGGGAAAAGTGAAACATTTGAAGAAAGGCAATATGGGGCTGGGTCATTTGGAGCGATTATATGAGATTTTGACCACCACTTACGCTCCTGGAGCATAAGTTGTGACAACTGTTCTAGAGCGGAGCTATTCATTATATTGAGTGCTGATCACAATAGCAGTATCGATTTATTCTCTAAATCTTTTCAAGGATTAGAATTGCAAATCTAGCACGGCAGTCCTCGCTGGTCTTGTGGTTAGGTAGCTGACCTCTTGATACAGTGGTCTGGGGTTCAATAGCTGCCCTTTGAGGTTAGTGAGGGAGACCTGATCCTGGAGCACGGTTAGTGGTAAAAAAACTACTGTGTGTGTGTGCAATGCAAGGGATAGCCCTGTGAATTGTTTGTCAAGCCCAGTGAAAATTGAAAAAACAACATTTGTTTCAGGTATGAGACTAGTCCTAATTATACTTATTGGGCCATGATTTTTTTTTTGGGGGGGGGGGGTAGGAAGAAAAATATTTGGCACAAATGCCCCTCTTGCCAGATCACATTTTAACCTATTCCCATTCTGTGATGTTGGGAAACATGATTTAACCCAGTGCAACCTTACCAGATTAGCCCTCTGTCAGGGTGTCATGTTGGCAACTTAATTATTGTAGTTAATTTGATGTAATATAAAAGTATTTTCTACCAATGCAGTTGATGTGTTTGTTGATACTTGGAGAGACATGAGGAGATTTCCAGAAAGAAGTACCCCCAATTTTTGTTGAACCCTGGTTTTTTACTTATTTGGAATGCTTACCAATATATTAGATCACCCCTGATGAATACATCGAATACGCCGTCTTTATGTAATAAGATGATGATTTAGTAGTTTCTGTCGTGCATGACAGAAAGTCAATTAAAGCATGGTTTTCTATGGGGAACGAATACGATAGCAGGCAAGTTCAAAGCGGTTTTCTTTTGCACCTGTTTGTCCAATAAACCTTCAAAATGTCCTTGGTTGGTGGTCTACAACCGATCCAGTGAAATTTGAGCGAAATCGTATCCTAAAAAAATCTCCTTTTGTCACTTTAAAAGAAGATTAGCAATATACCACTTGTATATAAATTTCTATCAAATATAATTCCAAGTGTAAGCATGTGGAAAGCTCTATTGTGCTTGTTTAGGAATTCTGCAACATTGCCAACTTGTGTACCTCAACTTGTGTATTACCTACCATGTGTAATCTTCACTTGTTGCTTGACAAGGAGCTGCAGCCTTGTCGCTACTCCTCTGTAAATATTAACATTTGAGCTACATGTTTTGTACTATTGTATATCTACATCTACTTGAATCCCGGACTTGAAGCCATTTTATTTGAACGGCTGCTGTTTGTAGAGGATGTAGATAAAGAGAACATTTTGAAGCTAAATGTCACAGATTTTAATACTGTATAGACCAATAAAATCTAATAGCTGTGTACATGAAATCTAGCTGTTTTTAAACACTTGCTTCTTTCTTTCTCTGGTGTTTATGCATACGTTGTGTGCTTGTTTACTTTAAACTTCGGAGGACCAAATTCAAAAGAAATTCTTTCAAAAGTTTTGTCCTCAGGTTTTCTTTTGCCTCTGGAGTATAACAGTGTTTGCCTTTATGCCTGAGGATACGGTTCCAGTGATATCCTCTGATGGAACCATTTGTGTTTGAGTTTGTTCGTTGTGTAGTGCGATGCAGGTGTGTGTGTGTGTTGTGTGCGCGCGCGCGCACCAATGAGGGTGGCTCATTTTTTTGTATTACCTTGGTAAAAAAAAAGGCTTATATAGGTTGTTCCAAAAATGTTAACACTCCGGACAAATTCATTTTGCTAACCACTAAAGTTCGACTTGCTCTTAAAGCCAAATGCGCTTTTAGTTGTCATTTATTTCATTGCAATCCAATGTGAAACAAAAGATATGCTTCATCGAAAAGGAGATGTAAAATATGATTGGTCTGATATTTGCATTGGTTCAAATTTGTAAGATGTTAAAAACATGATTTTGTAAGTAAGATACTCAAACTTGGGAAGTTATTGATTGACTATTGAACGTACTGAAGACGTTGATGATCCCTTTTGAACTTCATTGTGGTCAATAAAGTGTGAACATTGTCTTTATGATCAGCAATAATTTGGTGTGTGTTCTTCAAAAAATAACCAGTCCTTTTTCATTAGCATACATGGTGAATCAGTAAATTGCACTGAATGCTAAAACCAAACCAAACAATCAGTCACTTCGGTATTGAATATCCAATGAAACCTAGGATTAAATCTCTCTTTGACTACAAGCGTATGACTTCAAAAAAGGCCTATTCACGTAGCAATGCAGATATGCACTTACTCACACCCATCATTCTGCCATTTAAAACGTTGCAGTACAATTGTATATACAGCAGTAGTAAAACCAGTTTTAAATCCGGTTTTATCCCCATTAACAGGGGATGGTCAGATTTACCCCACACTCATAGCAATCCCCTTAACCCCTCCTTCCACTTTCGCCTCAGCCCAACCCTCCTACTCTCTTCCTCCACTTGTTTCTTCCCATGTCGTCTTTTGCCTCCCTCCTCCCGAACTATTCAGTGTCATTGATCTCAAGACCCTTTTTAAAACATGCTCGTCAACCTGTCCCTCATCAATGGTGCCCATACCAGCGTACACCATTCACCTTTGCCAACCGGTCCCCGCTTCTTCCAAACCCAACTATTTTTTTTGCATCAAGTCCTCGTCTTCTTCCTATTCACCAACTTTACACCACACACCGCTCCGTGAAACGGGAAGAAGCAGGGGTAGGAGGGTGGGTGTTTGTATAGGGGTGGGGAGGAAGGGGGGGGAGGCGGGGGCGCCGGGGGGGGGGTGAGGGGGATCAGCAGACATGTGGATAGATGGACGTGATTCTGAGGGGCGAGTGGGGGTGTCTCTGTCCTTTTCAAATCCCGCATCTCCATTGTTCACTCAGATACCGGTGTCTCACTCCCTAGCATCACAGATCTCACACAACTCTTATAACCATTCCTTTCATCTTTGAACTCTCCACATTCCTTAACTTCACCCACCCAAAACTTACTCTAGCTGTCACAGCCACCTCCATCCACCATTTACATTTTACCATGTTTACCCTGTCCCCCTGTTACAAAACTCCTCACCGCACACCGTTCCACCTCATCACACAACTTTTCCACCTGTTTCCATTCCTCCGGCTCTTTCTGCATTCTGCTCCCATAAAATATCTTACCAAGCTTGGGGTCACACTCATCATCTGTGTGCATCTCCCATGAACCCATGTCCCTTATTCTCACACCACACTGAATTGGCTCTTACCCTCTTCTGCCCACACCATATGAAAGACCACTGACACTCCCACTCCCCTTGCCCCCCGCTCACTGTAACTTTTGTCTTCCCAAGATTTTACCTTCAGACCCTTACCCAAAAGCCTTTTCCATGTCCAAAACTTTTTCCTTCAGTTCCCTCCACTCAATCAAGACCAAGTCAGCAGCATACAATAATTGCTCATCATCCTTCTTTTTGCACTCTCTTAACCAACATCAATCACAATTGCAAATATCAACGGCGACAATACAGAACTGACACACCCACCTTCACCTCAGACCACTCAGACCCCCGAACTCTGGTATTAGACTCCTTCTTCAACTCATCTTGGCCGAACCATTACCTCCGGCATACCTCTTCTCCTCATCGCCACTCCATCATTTCCTCAGAACTATCAATGTTTTTTCTCCACCCACAACCGTGATTTCTTCTCTTTAGCTCAATATCCCTTGCAACCTCCTTCCAAAATGAATACTGCCATCTATCATTCTTTTCCTAGTAATAAACCAAATCTCAATTCTTTCCATATTCTCCGGACTTCTATTATCTACTACCTCTCGCAATCAACCATTGCCTTCCCTTTCCCTTTAAAAATGGAACCACCCCGCCCACTCCTCTGGCATCCCTAACACTCTCTGACACACTCTTTTGAGCATGTGTGGAACAGCCAGGGTCTTGGATCATTAGAACGCGTTAAAATCTTGAGTTCCGCCCCACTGTGGTCAGATTTTTGTGTCCCTGGCAAGATACTTAATCTCATTTCCACGTCGACCCAACCAAAACTGGGAAGTTGTTAGGGGAATATCACGAACGGCGGCGGCGGTCGGCTATAATTCTATGATATTTCCCTAGGGCAGCAATCATGTAAAGCTTTGATCTATGGAACGGCGCTTTATCAAAGTGGTAAGTGTACGAACGTCGATAATCGAGCATGACATCTGATATTTTAACTAGTACTTAAAATTGTACCATTTTGTGCTAGGAACTATTCTACAAAGTAGATTCAAACGATACAATTGTGTCCTATATTTATAATATATACTATTGATACTATGTTGAATGGAATTCCATGTTGATTGCTTGCAATGCCATGTTAAAGTGACAGAGGAGATTTTTTTAGGATATGTATTTCTCTCAAATTGCGCTTGATCGTTGTAGACCCCTAGGCCTAACGTTTCAAAGGTTTACTGGCCAACAACTACCAAAACCCGCATGTTGTTTTTGGGATTCTTGCTGCATCATAATCGTCCCTGATATAGAAACCCACTTAATCAAATCATCTTATTCATGAGACGGCGTATTCCGGCTTATTCACTTCACGGTGTGATTTTTAATACATTGTAACATTCCAAATATGCAAAAAAAAAAAAAAAAAAAAACAGGTTCGAAAAAAATTGGGGTGCTTTCTTTTTGGAAATTGTCCATGTCTCATGTTTCTCTTTAAAGAGTGATGTCCTTTCACTTAGACGCGATTTTTTTCAGAAGTATCAAACGACAAAATACATTCACTAGTGTTTAAAATTTAATTTCCTTTCATTTAGAGACCAAACCCGATATACGTTAATTATATTTTGAGGCCAATGACCCTTTTGACCCCCCGAAAATGAAATTTCCCCCACCCCCACCCAAGCTCACGTTTTGTTTGTGTAAATGTTTGACACCAATACCTACCGAATCAAGTGAAATCAGCTTCTGTAAAAACTTTCACAGATTGCCTTTATATTTGCTTACCTTAGGGTTTACTATGAGGGAATATGTCATTATATATGCCGTAGATTTTGCCAAAAATTCCTTAACGCCATTTCCGTCGTCTGCTGAATAAATGTCGCCGGAAATCATTTTTTTAAAATTGTTTTCTGTTACCCATAAGGCGCTGATTTGGTCGTAATCATTTCAGTGATGAGGGCTAATGTATAGAAAGCTTTACAACCATGCCAAAAGATCAATTTTGAAAAATCTTGAGGTGCACTATTTTCCAATGTGTCCAGTGTCTCTTTAAGATAAATAATTGCAAAGATTTTATCAGGAGGCACGATTTCATACACGGCCATTTTCTATTGTAAGCTTTTTCTTCATGTGTGTGAAAAATGGAAAGGATGCAACGGTAATTTGGGAAAAAAGTAGCAAATAATATTTCGAGCTTTAAGTTAATTGAAGTCTAATTGTATATCGCACAAGCGCAGTTTTTATAATATACCGAAAATCAGAAAAATGGAAGGATATCAAATGCTCTTTGTAAGAAAAGGATGTTTTTAAGAATTAAATGGAATCAATGCTTGCAGCTATTTTATTCATCCCATAGGTTTCTAAGTGACGTGCTCCATCTCTGCCATGTTACCCCACCATCCTTACCTCCTCATTTATAAAGTCGTCCCTCACAAACTCAATGTCTAGACTGCTAGCTTTGGCAGTTAAAAAGCCCACTGCATTATTTTTTCTCTCTCAAATTGTTTTGGAGCTGGTGGCATTTAAAAAAATTACCTTGCTTAAAAACACAATTTGGCATGCCACATTACGTGGAAGAAGTACTTTCCATGTCACTTATCTTTGCCTGCACAAAAGAGTAACATTTTTTGCCATAAATAATATTTATTCAATAGTTTACCATAATTCCGAATGCCTTTATCCCTTGCGTATTGTAACGATATAATGGTTGGTGGTTCTGATGCTGGAACTTACTCGCATTAATGGGGTTAAAATTTCCATGCTGAATAAGAGGTCCGAAATAGAAAATAAACGACGAACATGCTGAAGGCCATTGCTCGACAATGACCCGAACATGATCACTAATATTTGGACTGTATTCGTTCCAGAGTTTGTCATTCGCGTTTTTTGGCATCTTACAGCGAACGGATTTCAGTTGACAGAACCGGAAGGACTGTCCCATCAACTTCCATCTCAACATGGGTCAAACCACTATCAATCAACAGCACCTCGAGCAATAGCTTTGCCTTGCCCAATAATGTTCGCATATTGATGCATTTCTTTTCTACACTTTTTGTTATTGGTCTTGCTACTTGCTCACGCTTTCCTTAAAGGTGAACTGATCCTATTTCCATCATTTACAATTGTTATTAGTAAAGTTTTATTTCGATAAAGATTCATTGAATTTATCACTAATAAGGTCATTGACATAAGATTTATAGAGCAGGAGCAGAATATCATAGGGGGCCTTACCCCCACTACAGAAAAGGTTTTAACATCTTTGGTATTATTATGGCCCTTCTACATCAATGCTATGTATGTATTACTCTCAAATGTGGGTATCACTTTTTCAATAGGGGCCAATTTAATTTTTAACACAGGTTCAATTTTTAAAATGCTCCAATCCTGGGTCCCAGCTCCTCTATTAAAGCATCAAGATTACAAGCCTTATCAATTCAAGTTGCGACGACGACGACGAAAATTGGACACTCAATAGATCTCCTACTTTGTATATATTTGGCTACAGAAATGTCTTTTAAAAAGTGAAAGCTTATTATTTCAATAAACATATATTTTTAGAAGGGTGGGCCTAGGATGCATGATTCTAGCAGAATCTATGACGATGCGAAACTCAATTCAATGCACGCGAGGATCAAGTAAATGATACAACCCGAGAAATTAACTTGTTTCTCCGAGCTTCTAACAGTTTCTCCGAGCTTCTATATAATATTTCAATAAACAACAGCCGAATTTCGTATTTGCTAAAATACAAAATTAGAAATTTTATGATTTTTGTACCAAAGAAATAATTTTCAGCTTAATCATTTTAGATGGGGGTATTTTTTTTATGGAAAACTTAAAATCAGTGCAAACATTAACAATGGTGTTACTTCATTAAAAGTTCTTGACGTTTTCATTGATTATGAGAAGAAGTATGCTTATCTTTGATGTCAACCATTAAACTATTGATGTACAACGTGTTGTATGACATGTATGCGCGTAAGGGTATTGATCGCCGCAGGGAAAGTGATGTTGGTATGTTGGTTAGATTGAATTATAGGGATGTACTGACAAAAGCACCAAAATATCTCATACAGGCAAAGACATCCACTAAATCTAACTATTTCTTGTACCTTCAAGCAACCAGGACAACCATGATGAACATCAAACATTACATTTACTGAATTAATAACTCACAAGCGAATCACGGAATTTAAGTTATTTTAAATTACCGATACAAATTTTAAAGCTTTTATCTGCAATAACATAATAACAATAATAATGCATCTACTTCATTACATGATAATATAGGTCGACGAATACAATTAAATTTTCTTCTGAAAACGCGGTAAATTGAATGGAAGTGAAGTTAAGCAATTAGTTACGGATTCTGATTCTGCACAAAGTTGTTAAGTCAACTCTTGCTACTTTTCTTTCATGACTTTTGTTAGTCTTTCTTCCTTCGAATATATGATAGACACATAGACTTCAGCAAACCATGGCGCCAAAGATATTCAACAATCGGCCCAGTATGCGGAGGAGAATAACACTTCAGATCCCTTTTCATCTTGATTAAAACTATCTGAATCAGGTAGATGATAACATCTGAAATATTTTCAACTGCATAGCAATATAACAATGGCCCTTCACTCTTAGATGAAAGTAATCTGAAGCGTGTTTATCCTCCGAATGCCTGGCCGATTGTTGAATATTTGCACTTTACCTCAATTACCTTAATCCGTCCCCTGACGAGGAGATTTTTTTAAGATAGGAATTTCTCTCAAATTTCACAGGATCGGTTGTAGACCACCTACCGAGAACGTTTCGAAGGTTTATTGAACAAAAAGGTGCAAGAAAACCGCAAACCTTATTTTGAACTTGCCTGCTATCATAATCGTTCCCTATAGAAAACCATGCTTTGACTTTATGTCGTGCACGCGACGGGAACACTAAATCATCATCTTAATACATAAAGACGGCGTACTCGGCTTATTCACTTCAGGTGTGACCTAATACTTTGGTTAGCATTCCAAATATGTAACAAACCGGGGTTCGAGAAAAATTGGGGCGCTTCTTCCTGGAAATCTCCTCATGTCTCTTAAACTACTGTGGTCGACCATATTTGGGCACTCTTTTGGTCATGAGATCAAAAGGAAACATTTTCTGCGCCTGGAGTAATGAGGGAAAATATGAAGTTTCTTGTGATACAGAAATCTAAATATTGATGGGGTTGATTGGATGGAAGATCGGGGACTAGGTTTATCGATAGGGTCACAATACTCCTTTGGACTTGTTTTAGATGATAAAGGGGTAGCTTCTGTGATCAAAACAAATTCATGACTGCGTGAGAGGGTAGGGTACTCATGCGCTGTTATTTGTGCTTGAGAATGTAAAATTGTTGATGTGATAAAATTGATCTCGTGTACGAGTACTTAATGTTGTTCCGTGGTATGATTATGACCCGCTTTGAAGTAGCTATTGATTGTTGGGCGCATGCGGAGAGGCATATTGTAAAGATTTAATGTTCGTTCATTAAAGGGGCCTCGTACTAATTTAATCGAAGGTGAGATTCTTGTATTTCCTTTCTAAATAAAATGTATACACCATGATGATAATTATCACTTATAATAAGCAATGGCAATAGCATAGCAGAGAAAGAAAAAGAAGAAACCAAAGTAACTGTATCTGCCAAATGTAACATTATGCCAGGTTTGAAGTCATTCCAACATACCCGAAGACTTTGTCAACAGAAGCTTGGAAAAACACCTCTAAGGAATAAATAACCGAAACTCTTAAAGGTGTAGTAGGGAACCGATTCGTGAATTTCCTCCTGCCAGTGAACTTCGGCTTTTACTGGAAACTGGTCAAAATATGGTGTCTGAGGAACGCTATTATTCTCGTTAACCCTGTGACTATTCCGGCTTAAAGGTTGGTTTGGATGTTATGAGCGAAAAGTGTCCCATTTTGGTCGACATATTACATTTTACACAATATTCAACGGGCTTTCAAAATCATGATTTTAGCTTTCATGTAAAACAGATTTGAGAAATTATACGAAACTTGAAACAGATGAGGTATGGGGATCAGGTCATCCAATCAAGATGAAACCGTATAAAATTAAATCTGTCCATCTCCCTTTTAATAGAACATAGTTAGAGAATTGTGATTAATAGGTTAGGCAGTGTTGTAGGTTATGTGTATCTAAATTGGAAAAGTGCTGTTACGATCGGTTTTTGTGTTTGTGTTTGGTTTGACAGAAAATGTTGCAGAGAATCTCAGAAAGTTAACACGTTTAAACAAGAAACCAGAGAATTGAGAAAAACATTTTGGAAGGAGCTTTTAGGTAAACTGGTCAACCAAGATAGGAACATTAAAGAACCAAATACACGAATATACTTAGGAACAAAATTATGAAAAAAGGAGAAACTATACCTACAGGGCCATACAGTGTACAAGCATTATGCATATGACGGCAATGCGCGTTTTTTTATAGGAAATTTAAACCAAATAAATCAATTTGGACAGGACAGTCTGAAATGTTAACATGTAATAGGACAATCCATTACGTTTTTAAAAACATTGAAAACACCAGTAGTTTATTAAATGACATTTTGGAATGACCTTTATAGGTGCACTGGTCAAGCATCAATAACAGTGCGTACCAGACTTTGCAATGGGGGGGGGGGGGCGGCTGAGGGTGCCAAGGCTTTTTTTGGAGGGGGCAATTTGGGTCCTGTTCTCCTCAGTGAGACAGCTTGTACAAAAAGTCCAGCTCATTTGGAGGGGGCTGAAGGGGGGGGGGGGCAAGAGTTCTGTTTGGGGGGCTTGCGCCCCCCGCTGGTTACGGCCACTGCTCAATAGAAACAAATAAAGAACCAAATACACGAATAATATATGACAATCCTCTTTACAAAATAATAAAATATGAAAAATAATTAACAGAATATATACAGGTCAGACATATACAAACCATTTTAGATTACGCCATAAGCTTTTTCGTGCTTAATAAAGATTAACACGCAACCGTTATTAAGCAGTAAGGGTTGGTCATTCTAGGGAACCCACCATATTACCGGGGTAAAGAATTCGCTAAACGACCAGTTCCATTTGATGGATCATTTTATTGTGTGCATGCGTACGGATTTCCCAGTTGCCAAGTATTGCGTACGACCTGTGTCATAAATCGCTTAACCATTTTATCCATTGACTTTGCGGCTCAAAATACCTGTGTGGTACAAACTCAGATATAAGTCGGTGAGGACAGGTTGCACGCATAGGTAACAGTAAAGGGAAGTTACTGCTCTCGCTTAGAAAACTATCATTGATCACATCTACCGAAGATGACTGATTGTTTTAAGCGTATGCGTGAATATACAAATCTGAAGACTTTACCAGGTGGTTGTGTGATCCTGTGTCTTCGGTGTGTTATCTTCATCTTGGTACTCAGCAATCAAGGTTGGTAGCGTATACATACCAATGGCGGATCAGGCTTTGAAAAATGTCAAAATTACCGGGGGGCTGGAAGGCTGTAACTGGTCCAAAAATCTCAAAGGGGCTGATTTGGCAAGATTTCGCAGAATTACCGTGAGGGCTCGCGCCCCTCCGCCCCCTCCCTGTATCCGCGCCTCATAACTTTTTTAAGACCCAACACGTCCCAGCTTCTACATGCCAAACCATTGTACGTTTATATGTAAGTGTGCGAAAGTACAAAATAGGGGGACTCAAAAACTTGGCGGTCTGTTACTTAAAGCTCTTGATACGGAATACAGAGTAACCACAATTTAAATCTATAAGGAAAATGATTGAATGATTATATCATGGTGTATGTGATGTGAATGTTGTTGTAAAAAAAAACAAAATAGCGAAAATATCAGGAAGCTCGGCTCACAGTATGAATTACTTTGATAAACGGTTTCAAGACTACTGAGACTAGGAAATCAGTAATTTTCTGGACCGCTTGAATCGGTTCCTATGTTATTGAGTTTACAAACGTTTTAATTTCATTATACCGGGTCAACAAGTTGTTTGTACCAAAACGGACGTACTAAGGTACGTCAACGGTCCACTCTATATTATTGGTTAAGAAAACGCCAAATATCACGATAATGTACTAACACAACGTTTTTTGCATTTAAAAAAAAAATCTCGGAGTGGACCCATGCCTTGTTTTAGGGGTATCGTTAGGTTGATGGTCATTTTCCTCTAGGTACGTTATGCGCGGATGCATACTCCCGCTACTGACAAAATAAAATTTGACCTTACCATTGGGTGGATGAGTCTAAAGTGTTTAAATAAATGAAAGCAACACACCCTAACTTTTGAATCGTGCTGCATGTTTGTGACATGCGTTTTTATAAAGAATGTAATATACCGATACCTTTTTTCCACACAAGTTTTATTTCAATTCCTGATTTCGAAAGTAGTTTTCAATTGCTGATGTTCACATTCAGGATAAAACCCCCCCCAAACATTTTCCTCGGTGTGGTTTTGAATTGAAGCCTTAACATAAATTAAAATACTTTAAGTGCATTGCAGGATTTCAGCATATCATTTTAGTGTGCTAGTCAATAGATATTTGTCGAAAGCCTGTTTAAAAAAAACAATCCGTTGATCAGAGTGCCTCAGTTTCATTGCTTAATCACAGTCTCATAGGCGCTCTCGATAATTTAAAACAATAATACCATTTTTTAAATCATTTGGTAAATTAGAGAAAAATATTAATGTTAAAAAAAAAAAAAAAAAATTTTACTCTATTTGAAGTGGGGCCCTGTAGTTACTCTAAAAGAGAACATTTTACTCTCTTGCAATTTACAGGCTGCTCTCTAAAGGCAAAAGAGGAATAAGAGAGCCAAAATCGAGATTCTTGGCGCGTTAGATGCACATATATACTTAGACTAATGATTGGGATGAATTTAACTCTTGAAAATTCTTTGAGGTAGTCTGGAAAACGAGGCTGTGCATCATAAACGCAATGCATAGTATAAGCATATAAAACGACTCCAATGATAAAACTTCGACAACAAATCTATTAAATTTAAAGTTGACAATGATTTGAAAAATAACAAAAACATACCTTAATTAAAAAAAACCTTTTTGCGATGCATGTTATAAAAAAATAATTCCCACATACTATAATAGTTTTGCTGCCTTTCTATTGTGTGTTAAGAATCTCACTCCTGCGTTAAGTGCATCGCGTTTCCGCTGAATGTTAATGTAACTAACACAGCAGATTTAGTAATGCCTTTGAAAATTGCGGCTGATAAACGAGTTTGACAACTTTATGCAATCAACTAACTAGCATAAGCTGAACGGATATGTAGCCCTGTTTTGATTCACATTTTCAAAATGCGAGGACTTTTCTTTTCATCGCTTGTATAAGTGTTTTGTTTGGCCTGGAAAGGTTTGAAATGACAGTCCCTTCATAAGACGGACTAGGCCTGCAAATTACAAAAACAGTTACTATCCTCGAATTACAATTTTTCCTCATACAAGATAATTGTTATGCTTGTGGAACATTTTATGCGACGAATCGGAAAAACATGAATGTTTTTGTGATGCGTAAACGCACAGGGCTGCATTCATTGGCATTTGATACTACACACGTGATACCTGCATAAACCTATTATATGGCTTTTATTAATGTTATCCGAATCTATTGATGTGCTTGCATGGAAAGGGCTTGCAGGTAGATTAAGTTGTCATCAAAATAATGGTACTGTCAAAACAAAATTACGCTATTTAAAAGAAAACACACTTCATGTATTCGGATTAAGCAATTATAGAGTTCAAATTGATTTAAACTGCGGAGTATTTAAGTTTATCATTGTTTTAGGCTTCTACAACGTTCAATCGAATGTCAATGTAAAACAAACCAAAAGAATTGGGTTGATCAACCTAGAGATAATTCTCAATTACTGAAATTGCAATTCGAGCAACATCTTATACTTCCGTGCTGTATTTGATAATGAATTCCAACGAAGATTTTTTGACCAAGTTACAACATAATAATATTAAAAAAACCAAAAAAGAAAAATTAAATATCAATTGCAAATGGGAGAATACGTGTTCATTGCATGCAAGAGCGAATTTTGTTGAGTGAACGAAAATCCTCGAAACACTAAATAAATTCCATCAAGATAGGTCAAACACCACATCATCACATACCTCCAATGTTGAAATAAATCACAAAGTAAGAGCCCAAAGGCTTTACGTTTGCATCCATCAGAAAACAATCATACAAGCGAGATACTGCCCAACTTAATCATCCCTTAGGGGTGAATGCTTGACAGCGCCTTCATGTAGGTCGGAATCCCCCGTCTGAGGCAAAAGTTTGTCCATCTAGGGATGCACTACCGCTCCTAGACAGTGGCTGTAAAGTGCACCTGTCGATAATCTATTCCCATAGATACAATTGCGGTGATCCATCCGTCTGAAAATTTTATTACATGCCTCTGGCATGATTATACCTATTCATTCCTCTTGTTTTTAATAAGTCCGTTTTTGTGTATCTTTTACTTGCTGTTTAATCGACCAGTTCTCTTTATATCGTCCCATATACTTCCATCGCCATTGCCAGCAATCTTCTCGTTTGACTGAAAAGATTTTTTTTTCTAGCCAATTAAATTTCCATGATTTATTTGGTTAGCATGTATGGACCATCTGTGTGAATTATTGATTTTTTTTTGTGTGTGGTATTGCTGGAATCTTGCAATAAGACAATGATAAATCTTAATTCCAAAACTTTCACGGTTATATGAAAATAACATCCCCTACCTCGGCTGCGTCATCTCAACATTGAATGATGGAGGAGGAATGGGGAAAGGGAAATGTCAGTCATGGACTATGCTTGACTGTTCGCTGTTGTGCCACACAAAAAAGCTTCAAAAGACCATGGCCGGTATTCACAAAAGGGGGTTAACTTTAATCCAGGGTTAAAAAAGGGTTTTAACTCCCACGATCATGGGTTAAATTCATGTTATCCTCTATGGGATTTAACAAGGGTTAAAATTGGGTTAAGTTAAACCCGCTTGGTGAAATACCGGCCCATGAGTATATATCGCAGCTTCTTTTTCCTACGATTGTAGCTGAGATGAATAAACCTAACCTAATAGGTTTATTCATCTCAGATTGTAGTTGACAGCCACTGACCTCTACACATGGATAGTGGGCCTGAGTCGCTGATTGAAACAACAGGAAGTTGCTTTTTGCCTTCGCAATATGGGGGGAAACAATATACACCTGCTGGTGCACATATTCCAAACAGATGTTCAGGGGCGGATCCAGGATTTGAAAAACGTCAAAATTACCGGGGGTCTGAAAGGCTAAACTTGTCCAAAATGGGCTGATTTTGCAAGATTTTGCAGAATTACCGGGAGGCGCGCGCCCCTCCGCCCTCTCCCTAGATCCGCGCCTGAATGTTCTATTTTTTATAAAAATTCCTTTAACTTTGAAAATAAAGTGAAGCCATATTGCGCAGGACAAAAATGCATTTCCTGTGGTTTCAATCGGCGACTATTCAACGGTACGCCAGCCCGCTATCCATATAGAGATCAGTGTTGACAGCCCCCCAGCGACAGATTGCTGGACACTGGCGTTGGGCAACAAAATGTGGTTCACAGTTACGCATACGATCGATGGACACTGGTGATGGACATACATTTGACGATGTTCTGATAACCGGAAGAAAACCGGATGATAGCCGGATGTGACATTTGTATAAAAAGGGACCTGCCTGTGAAATAGGAGTAATACCCTATTTCAATCCATACTAATTTCATACTAATGCGGTTTCGGTGAAAAAAAGATCAAATACAAAATCAGACTATAATCCGAACATTGCGCCCAATTTTTATGGCTCAATAATTTCGAATTATGCGTTTCACCATTTTGAATTGTCATTATCCTTGGTACATGTGAATGAAGGTGCAACGAGTGGTTTCAAGGCATCCATATCATATTCAACACTGAACCGTCCCGAAAGATCTTACGTATACCATTCAAAGAATTCTGCAGGTCAAAACCTCATATGTAACTCCAGGTTAAACGCAAAATCCCCCCGCGTGTAAAAAAAGGGGACCAATACTTAAACTCATATGTGTGTTTTTGGTCACCTAACTTTGAGGCAAAAATCATAGCGAATCAAACCATAGTCCCATTTCAAAAAGATTTCGCATCTGCAGCATTAGTAATTAAAAAAAGATGACTTTCCTCTTTTTGCGTAATAAAACTTGAACTGTTTTTCAAGCAAATCCGTTTCATTTTTGGTGTCTCCCTAAATTCAACATGAACAACATGATTTTTCTAGTAGAACACATTATAAATTTACCATTCAATGAATTCAAGACACTTAAAACAATCAAGAAAGGGCATTTTCCTGGCGTTCGCTGTAGCAGAGAAGTTCGTATCTAAGTTGTTCTCATTACATGTGGGTGTTTCTGCTGTAATTGCGAAATATTGGCTTGCATAGACATATTCCGTCTTGTCTCTGGACAACATTAAGTAAGGATCGATCTGAAATGGAATCACGCTCATTGAAAACTGTCTCTTCTGAACTGACGCAAATGAAATGAGTAATATACTCATGGGTAAATTCCAATTTTGAAACAAATGCATTGCATCCGATATTGACTTTTCTTTATAATAACATGATTGGGGCCAGTATGCTTTACACACTAGATAAGTGATGTTGTCCGTGCCATAAATCAACTCCCCAAATACCTTGAACACGGTATGGGTAACGTCCCATTATTAAATTTGTAACGTAATTTCCACAAACACGTCGGATAATTTGATGAATTAATTCTAATAGCATCTTGTCTTATTGCTCTTATACCCAGAAGAAAAATATGCGTTTAACTTATTGTAATGAAAAAGGGAAAAAGTAAATTCTTTTCATAAACTGAGAAAACTTAGCACTACCTGCTTGAACTATGAAGGTATTAATTGTAGTGGCAATATTATGTATAACAAACCCATCATGCGGAAACAAATGCTTCGCTGTTGGTAACCGATTTCATAGCAACAGTAAAATTGGAAGGGACAGACGATTCTCGGATATCCCTTTACATTCCATTACCTTTTAAAATGCTCTAATTCTTGCTTGCAGACGTAGAACCCTCTCACGCATTTACAACCGGTGGTGTTTATAAAGCTTCTTATTCTGCAGGCAAGAAACCGGGCCAGGAAATAGGAAGGAAGTGATTTCAATTGAGAGATCATGCATCCACCGTAGAGTCGCAGAGTAAAGCATTATAATGAGATCGTTACCTATTATGTTTATCAGATGAGGGGTTCTACTTTTAAAAAACATTTGGGCGTTACTAAAAATTGGAATAAAGGTTCGTCTTGACTACACATTCTCTATCTGTTGAAGATGAACATTTTAGTTAAAATCAGCGCTCATTAATACTGTCAAGCTTTTAAAATACAGAATTAGATTAATCTTAACTTGACCTTGAAGCACATTTTCTTTCTTCAACATAAACCAACTTTAAGAGAGTCGTTTATTTATATATTAGCGGACGCATGAAGCAACTTTTTTTGGGACAGCCGGTACTACAAGTACATAAATAACCTATATTGATGTGTTAAGATAAAAAAAACAACAACTTAAAGGCACTATCAGTGATTTGCCAAAATCAGAAAATCGAAAAAAAAATCACCAAAATCAAATATTTGCATGTCTGTAACAAGTATAGGTATCCTAACGTACCCTACAAGTGCTAAATGTGAAAGCAACATAATAAGGACGGAATCGGTCCATACGGTCACTTACTACAACACATAACTGAATGGAGATTCATATCTTTGAATAATGAATGCTGTTTTCTTCCTTTTCTGAAAAAATTTCAGTTGCAAAAAATAGTTTATACTGACTTATCCTTCACGTTTAAGCTATTCCTGCAAATTTCAAATATTTTGACTTTTTTGAGTGAATCACTGATAGTGGCTTTGAGGAAAAAAATAACAGTACAGGCTTTGTATTTCGAAGAAATGTAACCACAAACAATATTTGAACCACCGCCGCCCTCTAAAGTGCTTCGATTTTTTTTTTCTGTACAGTAAGAAATTCAGTCTTACGTTTGTTTAAGATGAAGGATTTTAAGCCCGAAGGCGAAGGGGTGACATTTTGAAATTTGCATTTGTAAAAAAACAAAAAACATTGCAACATAAAATATAGAAATGTCAGAAATGGGTCATCAGGAACCCCAAACATAAAATTTAGATTGCTGAATTCAGATTCAGTATATGTAGGTTTGTATTGATAATGTTCTTGAGCGCTTGCCACAGGAAAATAACTTTGTCACATTAAAAAAAACATATGTAAAGTAATTTCAGGATTGCAAAATGAGCATAAATAAGACTCGTTACGCCCAAGGCAATTGCCCGATAGAACACCTTAAAATAAAATGCTCTTAATTGTGTTTTAATGGTACACGAAAATTACGATAGTGAACCTCCTCTCAATCCAGATTCATTAAGTCGTCTTCACATTCAATAGCTCAAATCAAAATTGTTTAGCTTGATCAGGAGGAGATTTGTCCAACATAATATAATAACAATAACGAGGAACTTTAGGTGTCAAAAATCAAATTATTGGATAAAATATTGAAAAGAGTGGCATCGTTGAGTAATTCCCCTTCAACAATACTTTTCCCCTAACGTCCCAAGAGCTAAATCTGACAATCACCGCAAAAACTAACCCAATGCAGGGGTCCGCTCCGTGATTTTTTTGTCAGGTGGTTTAGAAGCGATTAAGGGACATTAGGGATATAGTAAATTATACTTCCTCTTGTATTTATATGGAATATCAAATTCAATAAGGTCATCAAAATATATGAGTACTGGATTGGGTAAATCTGGGTAAGCAAGTCAGTAATGCTGAAAATCTGCGTAAGGATAAAGCAAGTTAGTAATGATGAAAATCTGGGTAAAAGCAAGTCAGTAATGCTGAAATCTGGGTAAATAATTCAGAATGATAAAAATCTGGGTAAAGCAAGGACAGGAATTGCTGAATGCTGGGTAAAGGAGATTTGTCCAACATAATATAAATATAGACAAAACGAGGAACTTAGTGGCACAATTAAATTATTGGATAAAATATTGAAAAGCTATTGCAATTCTCAAAGTGCTTCATGAGTAATTCCCTTACATACTTTTATATCCCTAACGTCCCTAGAGGTAATCTGACAATCACCGCAAAAGTGAGGTTGCGGTATTTTTATTGTCAGATCTAGGAGCAATTTCCCTAACCATCAGGGGCCCGTTCCGGATTTTTTGGCTGGTGGTTTAAGGCGATTCTGTGACCAAATCACGGACATAGCAAATTATAAGGTCATCAAAATACTCAGTACTGGATTGTACTGGATTGGGTAAATCTGGGTTTTGTTGATTGTATGTCCTTATCTTAAAGCACTGGCCATTTTCACAAAATACAAATTTCTTCACTTTGCTCTCAAATGAAGATCCTCATGCCATTGGAAGAACAGAGATATATTTAACACATAACATAACTACTCCAAAACAGATAGGGACAGATATGAGGATAAAGACATCCAGGTAGGTAATTGTAGGCCAACTTTAAGTTTTCCATAACTTTAATTAACACTGTGTATATTACATGAATATTTTTGACTCGTACCTCACTGATATTAACCCACCAAAGGTTATAGACCGATCAACAGTGTGCATAGCAGTGGGAAACATGCATACGGCGTGCGTGTTCTTGTGTTAACGCCATTTCGTCGTCTGCTGAATTTAGCGTCGCCGGCGACGTTAAATTATAAAATCGTTCTGTTTACCCATAAGTAAGCTGTTTGGTCTTTACTCATTTCGGGTGATGACTTTTGTATATAAAAGCTTACAACCATGCAAAATACGATTTTGAAAAATCTTGAGGGCGTCCTATTTGTCAATGTGCCAGTGTCTCTTTAAGATATGTTGTAATATAGCTTTCAGGTTGACCCCAGTCTGGTCTTATTGGCCTTTTGGTCACTCCTCCATAAAATTTGTTTTATGTCATTTTGCTTTGTGTAACATTATTTTTATGAAATAAAGTTGAAGTTGAAGGTTTATATAGGGTTACCATACCCCTTCGGTCCTTGTTTTAGAGATAAGGGGATAGCTTTTTTCTGTGATTCCAAACCAATTCAGCTGCGTGATACTGTAGGGTACTACTCGCTGTTACTTGCCTTGTAGATTGTAAAATTGTTGATGTGATAACATGATCTGTGTACGAGTACTTAATGTTGAATGTTCCATGGTATGATCTATGACCACCGCTTTGAGTAGCTATTGATTGTTGGGTGCATGCGTATAGGCATATGTAAGATTTAATGTCGTTCATTAAAGGGGCCTCGTACTAATTAATCGACGGTGAGATTCTTGTATTTCCTCTGTAATATAAAAATGATCCACCATATGATAATTTATCACTTATAAAGCATTGCAAAGCCCTAGCAAGAAAAAAGGACAAACCAAAGTAAACTGTTCTGCAGTTTGAAACAGAACGTGTTAAATCCTTCCAACATACTCAAACATTTGTCACATAAACACCTTTTAAAAACTCTAATGACTGAATAACCGGAAATCTTAAAGGTCTATGGCCCGATCGCAAATTGTCTCCTACAGATGATTCGGATTTTACTGGAACTGGGTCCCCCCCAAAAATAATTGGTGTAAAATTAGGAAAAAAAGCTTTTCCGTTAACCCCAGGCTCTTACGGCATAAGATGTTTGGTTTGGATGTTTGGCGAAACCGGCTTTCAAAATCTTGATTTTAGCTTTCAAGGTAAAACAGATTGAAATATTAACGTGAAACTTTACAGATGAGGTATTGGGATCAAGGTCATTCAATCAAGATGAAACCTTGCAAAATTAAATCAGGCTAGTCCATCTAGGAACTAGGAACATAGTGTGAGAGAGTCGTGATAAAAAGGTTAGACAGTGTTGGTGATGTGTATCTCAATTGGAAATCAGACTTGGGGGGTTTTGTGTGTGTTTGGTTTTACAGAAAATTTTTGGACAGCGATCTCAGAAATGTTAACACGTTAAAACGTTAAAACACAGTAGATTAAAAACGTTTGGGAGTAGCTTTCTAGGTACACTGATAAAACTACAATAGGAACAATCAAAGAACCAAATACACGAATAATAATATAGGACAAATATGAAAAAGGAGGAGAACTCTACATATCATACAGGCCATACAGGTACAAAATTATGCATATGACGCCATACGCGTTTTATAGAAATTTAAACCAAACTAAATCAATTTGGACAGTGACCATCTGAAATGTTAACATGTAATAAGGACATTCGTTTACGTTTTAAAACATAGAAACACAGTAGTTTAAATGATATTTTGGAATGACCTTTATAGGTGCACTGGTCAAGCCTCAATAAGAACAAATAAAGAACTAAATACACGAATAATAATATATGACAATACTCTTTACAAAAATAATAAAATATGAAAATTAATATAATAGGAATAGCATACAGGCCAGACAGATACAAAACCATGCATTACGCCATAAGCTTTTTTGAAGCTATTAAGGGTTTGAAGTCTAGGGGTAAACTAAACACCAACTGCATTGCTGGATTTAGCTTGAACCGGCTACATGACTCAATATTACCGGGGTAACAACGAGTAGAGAATTCGCTAAACGACTATGTTCCATTTGATGGATCATTTTTATTGTGTGCGTGAGTACGGATTTCCCAGTGTGCCAGTATTGCGTACGACCTGTGTCATAAATCGCTTAACCATTTAGTCATTGACTTAACGGGCTCAAAATACATGTGTGGTACAAACTCAGATATAAGTCGGTGAGGACAGGTTGCACGCATAGGTACAACAGTAAAGGGAAGTCACAATTACCGCTCTCGCTTATGAAAAATATCGTTGGATCACATCTACTGAAGATGATTGTTGTAAGCATATGCCGATGAAGATACAAACATGGGGACTTTACCAATATATGTGATCCTGTGTCTTCGGTGTGTTATCTTCATGTTAACCAGCACACAAGGTTGGTTGCCTATACTGTACATAAACTTTTTAAGACACTTCACAGCTTCTACATGCTAAACCATTGTACGTTTACATGTAGTGCGAAAGTTAAAAAATGGACTCAAAAACTTGGCCGGTTTGTTACCTCAAGCTCTATGATACTCAAATATCAAGAGTAACCAAATTGAAATCTAAAAGGAAATTGATTCAATGATGATATCATGCGTGCATGTGATATTTTGTTGTAAAAAAATCGAAACAGCGAAAATATCATGAAGCTCGGTACATAAATGACGTTTGATAAACTGCTTCAAGACTAGGAAATGAGTAATTTTCTGAACCGCTTGATCGGATCCCTATTATTGAGTTTACAAACGTATTTAATTTCATTATTACCGGGTCAACAAGTTGTTTGTACCAAAACGGACGTACTAGGTACGTCACGGTCCACTCTATTTATTGGTTAAAGAAAACGCCAAATATCGCGATAGTGTACTAACACAAGGTTTTTTGCATTTAAAAAAAAATCTCTGAGTGGACCCATGCCTTGTTTTAGGGGTAATCGTTAGGTTGATAGGTCGTTTTCCTCTAGGCACGTTATGCGCGCATGCGATACTCGCTAATGACAAAGTATAATTTGACCTTATCAGTTGGGTGGATGAGTCTAAAGAGGGCACATGTGGTCCAGTGGATAAAGCCCCCGACCCGCACCCCAAAGGTTGTGAGTTCGAGCCCCGTTGAGGCCAATGTGTTTCGCCGTTGAGTAAGGCGCTTTACCTCAATTACTCCTCTCTACCCAGGTTCAAATGGGTACCGGCATTATTCAATGTTGGGAAGGTAACAGACTCGCTGTAGAGGAGGTGTGGCGATCCCCCTACAGCAACATTATATGGTGGAGTCTGGCCCAATCGCTTCGAAAGAGAGATGGGCACTCCGTTCCTGTGTACACAGGTCCGTCCCCTTTACCTTTTTTTACTAATCTAAAGAGTATAAATAAAATGAAAGCAAGACACCCTAAATTTTGAATCTTGCTGCATTTTGTGACATGCGTTTTTATAAGGAATGTAATATACCGATACCTTGTTTCCCACACGTTTTATTTTAATTCCTTGAATTCCAAAGTAGTTTTCAATTGCTGATGTTCACATTCAGTATAAACATACTACGGTGTGGTTTTGAATTGAAGCCTTCAAAATAAATTGGAATACTTGTTAAAGGTGCATTTCATGATTTCAGAACGTTCATTTTAGTCTACTAGTCAATAGATATTTTCGGAAAGCCTATTTACAAACAATTCGTTGATCAGAGTGCCTCAGTTTCAGTATTTTAATCACAGTCTCATATAGGCACTCTTGATAATTTAAATTGAATAATACAATTCTTAACAAATTTGGTAAATTAAGAGAAAAATATTCGTTGAAAGGTGTAACATTTTACTCTTTTTGAAATGGGCCCTGTAGTTACTCTAAAAGAGTGAAATTTACTCTCTTGCATTTACAGAGCACTGCTCTCTAAATGCAAAAGAGTGAATTTAGAGAGCCAAAATCGAAATTCTTGGCGAGTTAGATACACATACATTACTTAGGCTAATGATTGGGATGATTTAAAATCTTTAAAATTCTTTGAGGCAAGTCTGGAAAACGAGGCTGTGCATCATGAAACGCAATGCACAGTATAAGCATATAAAACGACTCCATAGTGTAAAACATCGACTAAAATCGATTAAAAGTTATAAGTAAATTTGACAATGATTTCAAAAAATAACAAAAGCATACCTTAATTTTAAAAAAAAACCTTTTGGGACGCATTTTATAAAAAAAATTCCACATACTATAATAGTTTTGCCGCCTTTGCCGATTGTGTGAATCTCGTTCCTGCGTTAAGTGCATCGCGTTTCCGCTTCAAAATTGAATGTAACTACACAACAGCATTTAGTGATGCCTTTGAAAATTGCAGCTGATAAACGAGTTTGACAACTTTATGCATCATAGCTGAAACGGGATATGCAGCCCTGTTTATTCAACATTTTCAAAATGTGAGGGACTTTCATGGAAAGGTTTAGTAATAAGAAAGTCCTTTCATAAGACGGACTAGGCCTCAAATTACAAAAACAATTAATATCATCGAATAGCATTTTTCCTCATACAAGCAATTATGGATTGTTATGCTTGTGGAACATTTTATGCGACGAATCGGAAAAACCTGAATGTTTGTAATGCGTAAATGCACAGGGCTGCATTCATTGGCATTTGATGGAAACGTGATACCTGTATAATACAAGTTGATATACTGTATGTATGTTATCCGAAATCTATTGATGTGCTTGCATGGAAAGAGCTTGCAGGTAGATTAAGTTGTCATCAAAATAATGGTAACTGTCAAGAAAAAAATTACGCTATTTAAAAGAAAACAACTTCATGTATTCGTACTAAGCGTTATAGAGTTTAAATTAATATACTGAGTATTTAAGTTTACCATTGTTTCAGGCTTCTACAAGTTCATCGAATGTCAATGCAAAACAACCAAAAAGAAATTTGCGCGATCAAACCTAGAGATAATCCTCAATTACTGAAAGTGCATCGAGGAAGGGGGAAAACCATCTAACGTCCTGCTGTATTTGATCATGAATTCCACGAAGATTTTTTGACAAGTTATACTTCTCCGAATATAAGTAATAACATTCAAATATCAATTGCAATATTGGAGAATACGTGTTCATTGCATGCCAAAAGCGAATTTTGTTAGTGAACAGAAAATCTCTCGAAACGCTAAATAAATTCCATCAAGATAGGTCAAGACACCACATCATCACATACCTCCAATGTTGAAATAAATCACAAAGTAAGAGCCCAAAGGCTTTACGTTTGCATCCATCAGAAAACAATAATTACAGGCGAGATACATGCCGAACTTAATCATCCATTATGGGTGATGCTGACAGCGCCTTCAGGGTAGGTCGGGGATCCCCCGTCTGAGGCAAAAGTTGGTCATCTTGGGATACACTACAGAGCTCCTAGAAAGTGCTGTAAAGTGCACCTGTCGATAATCTACTTCCCAGTAAGATACAAAGTGCGTGTGATCCATCCGTCTGAAATTTTATTATATTGCCTATTCAAGATGAACCTATTTATTCTCTCGTTTTTAATAAAGTCCGTTTTGTGTAATATTTTACTTGACTGTTAATCAACCAGTTATCTTTATATCGTCCTATATACTGTCCATCGCCAGTGTCCAGCAATCTTTCGAAAAGATTTTTTCTAGCCTATTAAATTTCCATGATTTATTTGTTTGCATAATATGGTCATAGAGCTAAATAAAAATTTATGTAACTCTATGAATATGGTCTATCTGTGTGAATTATTGAATGATTAAGAAGGTACATAAACAGATAATTGCTTTTTTGTATGCTATTACTGGGAACTTGCAATAAGACAATGATAAATATAGCCTTAATCACATCCAATTAACATCCAATGTTAATCGACGCCATGTTATCACCTCGGCTGCGTCATCTCAACATTAAATGATGGGGAAAGGAGGAATGGGGAAAGGGAAAATGTCAGACTATTCATGGACTATTGTTAACTGTTCGCTGTTGGGCCACACAAAAAAGCTTCAAAAGAGCACGAGTATATTATGGTGGGACGAAAAATGTTTTTTTCTCGGATCCGCTTGGAACTCCTGGAGAATTATCATTGGGTATGTGCTATTTTAATCTGAAGTATTAGTAAGATCGGAGCATGTTTCACCCAGGCAGTAGAATCTCGTTAAATTCCCTATACCGCACGTACGAAACGTAATTTTACTATGTTTTGTAGATTTCTACACCAAATCTTAAATATCTGAAATGAACATTATGATTTTCACAGGAAATCCGGAAAATGGATATGAATAAATGAATTGTGATATCATTCTTTCGTTATCCATTTAAAAAAATCCGTTATTGTGACTTTATCAAGTTCTTTCTTTCAAATATGTTACCTCTACCCCTAAACATACCTTATAATATAGCTGCTATTACAATACATGATTTTTAGAGTTTGAACATTGTGCTAACAAGGCCAAACTGAAATAAAGCAATATCAATGCAGTGAGGTAGCTTTAGGAAGGAAAGTGTTCAAATTTTGCTTTGGTAATCAAATCCTTTTTCTTAGGGGTAGGGGTTGTGGGTGTACTGATATTGAACTATAGAATTAAAAAAGAAACCACTTTAATGGTGTTATATAGTAGGCAAGGGTTCGCCTGTGTGAAAAACCATTTCATTTCAGATCCTTGCAATGACCAAATGTACTCAAATGTTGATTCTATGACAAATTCCAGTGAAAGTTTTAAGCCTTTAAATATGTACTTTTCATCGTATGTAGTAAAAATATGAGAAATAAAGCCAATTCGGGATGCATAGCAGTTCCAATCTAATCTATGCATATCTTTCCTTTGCATTGAATAAAGTTTTCGAAAATCATCGAAAGCAAGTTTATACCAATTAAGAAAATCATGTCTCTTACCAGAAAGCTACTTTAAGGGTAGGGGTACAACAATCGCCATGGTTCTATTTTGCTAATGTAGCAAATTGGGTATTTGTACAATTAATTTGTTGCTCATGGTGATCTTACACCATGTTAAGGACTATCAAGGGTAACATACCTTTTAAGACAAGGTAAATTCAATAATATTACAAAATGTTGAGCAAAACATGCAACAATGTGTTTTGTGCAGGAGGTATATAGGGAAACGAGTAGTTATCTACTGGCCTGAGTGAAACATGCTTCGATCTTACTAATTTTCGCTGACCTGGGGACGGGAAAGCTTAACATATTACGATGTCACTTGGTTCACATTTACACATACGATTGATGGACACTGGTCGTGGACCGAACATTCGACGATGTTCTGAAAACCCGAAGAAAACGGATGATAGCCGGATAATTAACAGCCAAGGAAAAGGCACTAGCTTTGGGGCCATATGTCGGAGATTTTTTTTTTTTCATTTTTTATTACCTGAACTTAGTTTTGGCATGGAGGAGAAAAACATACAGTTAATGGTCCACCAAACCCCACCCAAAAGATAATGTACTTGTAACATACATACAATGTTAGGATAATTTAGAGATAACTGCATTCATCAAAATCCAATTTTTATATTAAAAGTTGAAACCTGCTGTTTGAAATAGGATTAATAGCCTATTTCAATCCATAAACTGATTACCATCGAATATACTAATGCGGTTCGGTGAAAAATAACATACGAAATCACTATAATCCGAGGGAGTTTCCGTAACCTCACCCCTCTCACACTTTTTTTCTGACCCCTTATGAATTCGGACCCTTCACGAATAAAGCACATGTTTATTCCGTTTACGTTTCCGAATTCATTAGTGTTCAGAAAAAAAGGTGTCAGATGGGTCAGTTATAAGGCAACTCCCATAATCCGACAATTTCTCAATTTTAAATGGCCCTTGTTGGCCTCATAGGTTTCAAATTACAGGGTTTCTATCCATTTTGGATTGTCATTCTCCTTGGTAATGTGAATTAAAAAAAGGTGCAACAAGATTTCAAGCTCCATATTTTCTCTCATGCAAAAACATGAAACCCTCCAGCAAGAATCGTACAGTAAATTTTTCACTCCAAGAATTCTGGGCAGGAAAAACACTCATATGTAACTCAAGGTCAAACACTGAAAATTCATTGTAACAGGTGAGCCCCAACACTAAAACCTCATATGTGTACCTGGTCCCAAAAAAAACCGCAACAACTTGGTGGCCAGGCGCCATAAGTTTTGAACAAAAGCACGCTATTATATTCTTTGTGTAAGGTAAGATGGGACTGTTAGCTAATATCCCTGAAAAGTTATAAAGGTAGGAGTTAATATTTTAAGATGACCCAGAAAATTCAAGTACCTGCAGGACCCATTTAAACCAAATTGAGGCGCAATTAACTACAAATAAGGCACGTTACGTTTTGCGCCCAGATACCACCAATATGAATCTCATAAGTCAACCACCATTTTCCTTTTTTTAAAAAGGAACAGCTACTGCCAACAGATATTAATACATATGAATGTTTCCAGTGGTAATAACAGTAAAAAAAATGCAATTTTAACAAACTTAACAGATTGAATTTAGGAAATGTCTGATCAGCAAACTTTCATCTTATCCAAATTAAGCCAGGCATTGGAATTAGAGTAATCATTCTAACTTTGTTGGCGGCGCACAAAGAGTTATCTTCACCAAAATGTAATGGACAGAATGCATATAATGCTATTGTTAATTGGAGTTTTGTGTTGACAAAACAAGGTCTTACTTTCATAAAGTTGAGATGTAACATTATCAATAACAAGCACATGTAAAAACCAAACCCAAGTGAACAATTATCAGTAACAGTTGCAGCCCAACGCATTATCACTTTTCTGTAAATGTGAGTTTGTCTTCGACTTAGTCCAATAGTTATATATCGTCTTGAAACATATTTTTTAGCACCATAAATATTAATGTGTTATCTTAATCAGTTAAGGTAATAATTATGTAAATGCAGTCATGTGAACCAGTAGGAAGTTCTGCAAGAATTTGGGCAAGAAAATGGTTGTTGCAATAAATATTCGTATTCGATTTTGTTCTTAATTGGCAGTAGCCTTTGAAGTTACCAGCTCCTCATTTTTTGGAAATGGGTTCTGCGTGTTGACTTGATTGTTGAGGTCTATCTTTAAAAACTTTGCCTCTAAACCTTTATGACCTTTTCAGGGCTATTAGCTAACAGTCTCATTCTTACCTTACAAACAAAGATAAGTTAGTCATGGTGCTTTTGTTCAAAACTTATGGCGCCTGCCACCAAGTGTTGCGTTTTTAGGACACACGGTAGTTTGTGTCCCTAAAGTTGAGGACCAAAATCCTAGCGATCAACACGGTAGTCCAGTTCAAAAAGGATTTCACATCTGCATCATTAGAAATTACCAAAAGACCTCTTTTTTGCGTAATATACTTCAACTGTTTTCAAGCAATCGTCCCCTGTAGCAAGAAGTTTGTATCTAATTTCTACTAGTACATTTGGGTGTTTCTGCTGTTAATTGTGACATATTTGTTTGATAGACATGTTCCGTCACATCCTCTGGACATCCATAGTTAAATAAAATTCCGAGCTGAAATGAAATAACACGCTCATTGAAAACCGTCTCTTCTGAGCCTGACGCAAATAAATGAAAGTACTATACCCTTGGTAAAGAACTTTCAATTTTGAAACAATTTAATTGCCATACGAATAGAACTTTTTCTTTATATAACTGACCTTGGGGCCAGTGTGCCGTTTACACGTAGATAGTGCTTGTTGTGTCGTGCCATAATCAACTCCCCAAATACCTTGAACACGGTATGGGTAAGTCATTATTAAATTTGTAACGTAATTTCCACAAACACGTCAGGTTAAATTGTGATTAATTAATTCTAATAGCATCATGTCTTATTGCTACTTATTCCCAGAAGAAATAAATATGCTTTAACTTATTGTATAAAAAAGGAAAAATATTTTCATAAACTGAGAAAACTTAGCAATTACCTGCTTGCACTTATGAAGGTATTAATGATTGCTATATTTTTAATAACAAACCCAACATGCGGCACAAAAATGCATCGCTGTTGGTAACATAGGAGCAGTAAAAGTGGAGGGGACAGGCGATTCTCGGATATCCCTTTACATTCCATTACCTTTTATAAGGCCCTAAAATCTTGCTTGCAGACGTAGAACCCTCTCACGCTTTTACAACCGGTGGCGTTTATAAAGCTCCTTATTCTGCAGGCAAGAAACCGGGCCAGGAAATAGGAAGGAAGTGATTTCAATTGAGAGATCATGCATCCACCGTAGAGTCGCAGAGTAATGCATTACAATGAGATCGTTACCTATTATCTTTATCGGGGGATCTACTTTAAAAACATTTGGGCGTTACTAAAAATTGGAATAATGGTTCGTCTTGACTACACATTGTCTATCTGTTGAAGGTGAACATTTTAGTTAAAAACATAGGGAATCAGCGCTCATTAATACGGTCAAGCTTTTAAAATACAAAATTACGTTAACCTTAACTTGACCTTGAAACACATTTTCTTTCTTCAACATAGACCAACTTTAAGAGAGTCGTTTATTTATATATTTGCGTGGAGCAACTTTTTTTGGGACAACGGGTACTACAAGTACATAAATAACCTATATTGATGTGTTAAAATAAAAAACAAAAACTTAAAGGCACTATCAGTGATTTGCCAAATCAGAAAATCGAAAAAAAATCACCAAAAATCAGATTTTTGCATGTCTGTAACAAGTATAGCTATCCTAACATACCCTACAAGTACTAAATGTGAAAGCAACATAATAAGGACGGAATCAGATATGTCAGTCATTACTGTCCATACGGACACTTACTACAACACATAACTGAATGGAGATTCATATCTTTGGGTAAAGCAAGTCAGTAATGATGAAAATCTGGGTAAAGCAAGTCAGTAATGCTGAAATCTGGGTAAAGCAAATCAGTACTGGACCACATGAGGGCACTGTGGTCCAGTTGATATGACTGCCGACTCATGAGCCAAAGGTTGTGGGTTCGAGCCCCGCTGTGGCCAATGTGTTGTGCACTTGGGCAAGGCACTTTACCTCACTTGCTTCGTCGACCCAATCTAAGTGCTGGTAGCTGTTATGGGGGATATTACAATCTACGTGCTGATAGGCATGTGCGCTTGGCCGGCTGCCGGCCTAGGTTAAGCGAAATTGATTGTGACATTTCCTGAAGGGCAGCGTAATAATACTAGTGCAGACAGCGCTTTGTATCCTGTGGAAAAGGCCTCTATATAAATGTCGGTATTATTATTATTATAGTAATGCTGAAATCTGGGTAAAGCAAATCAGTAATGCTGAAATCTGGGTAAAGCAAGTCAGTAATGATGAAATTACGGTGAAGGTGAATGAAATTTTTGTTTCAGTTTCAATAAATTAATAATATTTGTTCCTTTAAATACAACATTTTAGAGATAGTCTTGTTAGTATGTAAGCACCTTTGTGCAAATGTTGCAAACATTAAAATCATTACCAGATATGAGTTGTGTAATGAGAATGAGAAATTTACATAATATTTTAAGAGTATAACGAATCCGAGTGTGGGGAACCTTACAATGAAATAACTATAATCTAACAATTCAAAGGACCAAATACAGAAAGGGAATCCGCAGGGTGGTGCAATTATTATAAAAGACAAACATTCATATAATTCTACCACAAGCATACATCGCATTGAAAGTTTGATATCTTGGGCACGCAACTACCCCAAGTATGTTCATAATTGTGGTTTTTCAAAATCGGGTATATAAATGACATTTACCAGAAGCTTGTTTAAACACAGTTGAAATCGAAATTAATGATAAAGGATGAAGCAATCAGATGATTTGCTTTTAACTCCGTTCCATTAACGAGGCATTTGTTGCTCAACGTTTATTGATCAATTTTGGTTCATCATGTTTAGCAAATACAAATATGGACTGTACGTGATCCCAGTTGATCATTATCTGTAGAGTTTTGACCTAGTCTATTACTTCATTTCAATCATATATTCGTTTCAAAGAGCTGGCCGTGGCAAATCTGGGCAAACTGTAAAAATAAGTTTGTTACTTTATGTATACCGTATGCATAAGTAAAATAAGTTTGTTACTTATGTATATCGTATACCACGTACTAATCCTCAAAGTATTATAAGACGAACAGATGTTTTTTTTCTTTTTTACAAAAGCTACGTTCGTTTGAAAGTTGTGATTTTGCGAATAATTGACGAGCTGAAATAAAGCCTTTAAAGAATGAGATTCGTCTCGGCTTTATATACACAGATATATTGTAAATCTTTGGAATTTTATATATATGGGCAAATTACTCTAATTTATCATCAATGTTTGGTTAAAATACCGTGTTTAATTAATATCGCAAATGAGGAAATAACAATTACGAAGCCTCATTCAATATACCTATATAAAAATCACGGATACTTTGATGTGGGCTGTCCCTTGGCCCATATACGACCTCCGTCCTCGTGCGTTATTCATACATAAGAATTCAAAAATACCTCTTACAATTGAGTTAATTCTCAAACTCCGAAGGTTTTGGGATTAGAAAATATTATTTAATAACATATTAACTGTTTAGTCCCTCTTACGTGACGACGTCTAAATTTTAGATCTCTTGCTGGCCACCGTCTGGCAAATACGTAAAAATATCGCAGTGCATTTTAATTTTCAGCAAAGAACCAACCTGGCCAGCGCTTTTTGAGCTTTTTCATTAAGGTAATTATCACTGTGTGAAACACATTACAGTACCAAGTATAAGACAAACCATGTTTTCATATTTTTTGATGTCATCCTCTTACCTCGGAAACCGAATGTCGAATTTTAACAAAGCACTAAATTCTGAGACTGCACGAGATTACCTTCATGATTGATTAAAATGATGCTTGCGATTAATTGAATATCTGAATTACATTTGCTTTTATAAATTTCACAATCACATTCAATGATCGATTTTTTTTAGATTAAAGCATGAGGTTATAGTCTGTTTTGATTTTATAATATATATTTTGAACTCCGAAATGCTTTAATTCTTTATTCCTAATTTAGGTTTTTGCAAGACATCGGAATCGTTATATTGCCCGGAAGAAGCATTGTTATATAACAAACTTTTCAATGGTACCTATGATCCTAGACAACGTCCAGCAATTGCTCATGCGAACCGTGGAAATGTGAATCTCTATGTCGCTACAGACATTTTAATGTTGGTGAGTATACCGGTAAATGTTTTCTTTGGTAGCTCAATAGTGTTATATAGCAGCAAATGGACATCTGCCTTAATTTAACTCAAGCATAATGACCACCAACATGATCATCATCATACAGGGCGAGTCAAAAAATATGGGGAACGTTGAAGGGTAAATGTTCACCTTCAAAGCTTGTTAGATGTGCTACAAGGGAGAACAGTGTTTGACATCGATTGTTTGACCCGGTAAAATAATAAAATGTAGCCTTTTCACATTCCTTTTCCATAGTGTTCGACGGAACATTGTCAGCTCTTTGAAACAGAGATCGAAGCACGGAGCGTGTGGCTGACAATGGATGGTGAGAGTCAAAATTCAAGTATTGGGGTCGGTGTGGGTTTTCTTGCGATACACAGTCGTGTCAAGAGTAGTAATCCTTGATAATGGAAAAATGCAATGACAGCATTTGCTAAAAAGATATCTGTCCCACGGCTTTGTCGATTGCAATAATAGATGACAGTTAACATTGCAGCGAGAGCCCACGCACTATTTGGGATTTATACGAATGTGTCGGTTACTTGCGATTTATATGAAGGGTCATAACTCAAGGCATCTTATTACAAACGAAATAGGCAATCTTATGTGGCTACACAAGCTTTGACGAAGGACACAGAGAAATTACAAGATCTGTGGCTGGATATTTTCAACTTTGAACTCAATAATTTGTTTTTTCTTCTATTTAAATTGGCATGATGAAAAATAATGAAGTCCTACAGCTTCGTCTTGGATCGAGTTGGTAAGTGAAAATCAGGGATTTGCATGCTAACAGCACATTTCAATTTTAACAGCTACGCATACCTGGTTGCGTAAACTTGTAAAAGTAACTGCTAATGTCCGAACCCTAGCACCTCTTAATATTACTTACAAATGGTAAAATGAAGTGTTTTAGCAAGTATGGACAAAAGCATGTTTAGCCCCTGTTAAAACCTAAACATGTTTAGTGATTTATACTGTTTCTTATGTTTAAACTCTAAACATGTTTAGGATTGAACATGATCAAAACATGTTTTTGTCCCTACTTTCTAAACACTTCATTTACGGTACACACTAGTTTACCACTCATTGCAAACACGAATCTGTATTGCAAGTTTTCAAATTTGTGCACATTGCAAAGGCATCAAACTGTAACGACTTGTTATTTGTTGAAAATATCTCAAGCTTCATGAGGTGAAGCTAATTCGATACAAACTCAGAAAAGAAATATGATAGCAGTTTATGAATAGGAGATGAATTAAATTATTGAAAACTGATTTTAAAAGTAATGAATTAAAATTTCAAGTTAAAAAAAAAATCACTGAGAATATTAATTAGTAAAAGTGTCTTATTTGACTACTTAAATTAGTCATTCAAATCAGTTGGTTTTTATCATTCATATAGGTACGTCGATGCTGGAAACAAGTTTGGTAATGCTGGAGATAACATTCCCGTATTTTAAAGTATTTTCATTAAATTACAAATATTTTCATTACCTCTAAATTTACACTTTAAAATGACAACTTAAATGACGGACGACTTTTAATTTGTCAAATGACCATGACTAATAAGACGACTTAAGACTCAGCAAATGAGTAGAATTGAGTCATTGCTAATTGTAACGACAATTTGTAAGTAAAAATTCCACTTTTAAAGGGTGTAGAATAGATTTGCAATTCTGAAATTTAATACCGAAATCTTAAAAAGCATGCTTTTTATTCAAACCACTTTTTAGCAGACACTTTTTTAATTAATATTCTCAGTGTAGCGTAGGGATGCTCGTTAAAACCTCGTCGTACGGTGGATACCACTCCTAATGAAATTTGATTCCTGTATCTGCCTAAAAATACCAGAGCTTTCTAAAAAGCTTCTAGGTAATCAGTCTCTCATCCTTTCGCGTTAGCCGAAGAAAAAATATGAAGGTAGCACCTTCACCGGGGTTAGAGAGGGATTGCCGTCAAAGTAGAATGGTGGGAGGGGGTGGTTTCCACCCCCAAGGCGAGTTTCTATGGTACATTTTAAAAAAAATATTATGCACCATATGGCTCAAAATTTTAAGTTTTGTTAAAAAAACTAATCAAATGCCATACATAAGAGCTTGAAAACCGCGCGAAAATCCGATTATTCATAAAGCTGTTGTTAGCGCCAAAAGTGGATTTGGCCATATTTTCTGTGGAAAATGCCAATTTTGCCGACTCGCTGACTTGTTGATTCATGGTGACGACATACTAGGTATGTTGAGTACTTTATTTGGTTATCAATGGACAAGAGGAGCCGACCATAGCTATCACTGGTATGAAAATCGTAAGCATCGAGGCTTTATAACGAAATTTCGAAATCACCCTTGGTAAACCTCAATCTTGGACAAAGTAGCACATTGTAAATTTGCCTCTTTACACTTGCATAATTCTGACCATTTTTATTGACTTTTTTGGTTTATCAAGCTTTAAAGCTTTTGCCTAATCCATTAAAAACGCCCATTCCCAACCAATCCGGTTGAGCGTTGTTAGGCGCCTGTAACACAAATTTCAGGTTCGGGGGAGGGCCGGGGGGGCGATTGTACCGTACGGTAAGAAAAAGATGTGTGCCAAACACTTTTGGTTCCAAGATTGCGTGTATACAAAAAGTCTTGGATAAGACGAGGATCAATTTCACGAAAGGCAATCTCGTGCACAGGCCAATTAGCACTCATTATCGGTGCCACTGGAAAAGAGACATGAAGGATTACGTTATTCAATTACGCCTAATAATTACTGAGACCCAGATCAGAGTGGTTTCATGGAAGGGAGAAACGAACTTACGCTAGCAAATTAAAAATGAATTTAAAAAATCTGATCTTTATATTTACACTAGCGGATTAACGTGTATGGAAGCGTCATACACGCCATAAGCAGTTATAAAAAATACAGTTATGGAAGTTTATACTGGTGCTCTCTTAAAGAAGACATGAGGAGTTTCCAGAAAGAAAGCGCCCCCCATTTTTGTCAAAACCCAGTTTTTTGCAATTGGAATGCGTACCAAGATTTAGATCAACCCCTGAAATGAATAAGCCGAATACGCTATATTTATGTAGTAGATGATGCAATTAGGAACTTTCTGTCGTGCACGACAGAAAGTCAAAGCACGGTGGGTCTATGAGGGACGCATTACGATGCAGGCAAGTTCACCACAAGGTTTGCGGTTTTCTTTTTGTACTTGTTGTTGTTCATTAAGGCCTTTCGAAACGTTCTCGGTAGGTGGTCTACAGCGATTCCGTGAAATTTCAGATAATGGATTCCTAAAAAATCTCCTCCTGTCCACTTTTAAAAATGGTATGATTTCGTAACATCAGACAAAAGATAGTGATGGGATGGTTTCGCGCAGTATTTCGTATGAGGATAGCCGCTAGAGACTTAGGTTATGGGCCCGCAGAAATAGAATAGAATAATCGTCGAGAATTTTAATGTATTGTATTTATATTATTTTTATTTATTTATATTTTATTTATATTTTGTTTATTCGTTATTTGTATTTTAGTTATTTTTATATATTTATTTTTAATTGTTCTTATTTTTTTTATTTATATTGTTTGTTTGTTATGTTTGTGTTAATGGCTATTTATTTGTATTCATATATATCTTTACTTATTTATTATTTCCCATTGACTTATATATCAAGGAATTACATGGGAAATCAATGCTGACGGAAAAGGAAAAAGAATATACCCCAAAATCATCCAATTGATCATTATTATGTTTGTAAAAAAAAAAAAACCTTTGCGTTTAGTTTTTAATATAGTTAGAATAACAATGCATAATAATATAAATATAAAATATAAGAGCATCTCATCGGTAGAAACACCAGCGTGTCAACCTTCGGAGCTACGTTTATCCGTTGTATCTCTCTCTTGAAGGTAAATAAAAATAGTAAAATAAATAAAATAATAAATGAAATCAATAAATAAATAAATAATAAAATAAAGAAAAGAAATAAAAGAAATAAAATAAATAAAATAAATAAAATAAAGAGAAAATAATAAACTAAAGCTTGTAAATAAAGTAAATAAAGTAAATAAGTAAATAAAGTAAATAAAGGAAATAAAAGTAATAAAATAAATAAAATAAATAAACAATAAATAAATAAATAAATTACAATAAATAAACTAAGTCAACAAAAACTCGGCTCGTGGTGAACTCGCACAGTCAATTAGGAGGTCATGCAACAGGAGTTATTTACTCGGTTACACGAGAAGGCAATCAAATCGCGTTTTTGTTTGCTGACATAATAGCTGGTCGAAAATAAGAATACATTGTGTTGCGAATGTCAACTACATATCGAAGTTGTGAAAGGGTGTGATTGGGAGTAGGGCGCGCGGCAGTGGGGGGGGGCGGGCGGTGAGAAAGGCCTCAGAGTTTCAAAATTGTGGAAACAGGGAGTTTTAAGAAGCAATAAATTGCGTAAAATTACGTGGAGTTTTTTTTACTACATGCAGGGAATCGTAGCATGTTTCGCTCCTCCTATGATTTGTACCCGAGGCGCCGCCCTGTTGGCCGGTTATTTTAAAAGAAAGACAAAAAAACAAAAAAACTAAAAAATCAATAAAATTTAAGTTTTGAAAAACCGCGCGTGGTCTCTAAAGTTATAGAATGCCAACAAATTTTCGGCTGCCCTAATCATTAATTGAATTGTGGGCACTACAGAAAAGTCTGTTACGTTATACTTTTGTTTTAAAGGAGAAAGACGAAGCCCTAGAAAATATGTATACCTTGCATACGTATCACGGAATTGAATTCTCTTATGCTATAACATGGGTCTAATTTTCATCGATTTTGAACTGCAGAGTTGTGCACGGAATTGCGGACATTAGCAGGTCGTTTGCCCTATTGTATTGTGCAGCTCTACGTAAATGACACTGTCCAACAATTTTCCTTTGTGCTTGGGTGGGTGATCTGTCGACAACAATATAGGCTCGTGATGCACTCGGCTCGTGATGAACCGGGTCCGTGTGATGATGACTCAGGCCTCGTGGACCTGCAACAACTCGGTCCTAGCCCAGGCGCACGCGGTGTGTGTGTCCACCCACCTCGCCGCAACAATGTTGGGTCACACTTGGCGCTGGTTGTTACCAACTTGACGATTTTATGGCCGCTCTAGCGTGCCATGTAATCGCGTGCCAACGTTTTTACCCAAAGGCATGAATTCGATCCCAGGCCGAGGACACCTCTAGATAGTTCTCCCACGCCTGTGAAAATAGGTAGCATGGTTTTTAGAATGCGAAGCCGCCTATTTCATGCCTAGTTATGCATGATCTGAAGAAATCTTTAGCTATAATAATTGTGTTTGCGGTTAGCTCTGTCTATTTAATTGACAAGGAGGCCGGAAAGGAAATTGTCTATTCTAGAGATCGAAAATAGCCGCTATAGCCCCGCTATTTTTAGAGTTGGATCGGTCAGAGCTGAGTATCTAGAGTATCATAATTTTTTCGATACTGGGTCGGGAGATTCATCATTTTTTGCTTATAGCGCCGCCTATTGTAATGCAATTTGTTTGAAGTACCAACCTGCATTTAGCGTAATCACGCCACGCCGTCGTTGTAATGCTGTGTGTTGCTAGCTTAGCCTTAAGCATTGCGTGAAAGCTATGACAATATGATTACTAACTCTATGCTCATTTATTAACCATGATTAATGCCACTTAATAATTGGCTATTATACTTTTGAACAATTGCTACCAAGAACCCGACAAGAATTATTGTCGTCGTCTTTTTTAACCTATATTTTTGCTTGTACCATTAGATATTTGTGTGGTGTTGAATGAGCGGATTGGTTGCGGATCCAGGACGAACAAAATGTGTAGATTTACATCACAACCGTATATCAGACTGTATGGACGCCCATGTTGATTCTTGAAAACACGTGAGTAAAGATTAATCGATCAGGATTTATAATTTAATTTGGAGGTCACGAGACGTATGCTTATAGTTTCAAAAATTCTTATTTTAGATCATGAGGCTGAGGAAAGTACGAATATGTGGACGTTTCATACTCGATTCACTGATATGTGACCCCCGTACCATTCTTGTGGAGTGTGAAAACATTCAATGAGGCGCAGGGACTTCGGTTAATCTGTTTTGTAGCTGAAATACACATTATCAGAGTTAGTGCGCTGTCCACCATTTCTCATGACGCCACAACGCCAGTAGGGGTGTTGACTACTTTAAACCTTTGGGCTGGTATTCTAAAGAAGACTAACTTTTAGCCTGGGTGTAAACCAGGGTTAGTACTACAAGAGGGGACCTTTTTTCCTTCTAAAATACTGTGAAGTTAAATGTAACGGGCTGAAAATTTCAGGCTGGGCTGCAAACAGACCCATCCATGAGGAATTTCTCACCCGCTACAGCACATTTTAAGGAGTATGTGTAAGAAAAAAGGTCCCCCTTGTAGGACTTAACGTGTGTGGTTTAAACCAGGTCTAAAGATAGTCTCCCTTTAGAATACCAACCTTGATTTGTTTGTTTGGCGATTTCTTATACAACCAGCAGTAGATCATCATAGAGATGTGAAGAAGATAGTAACCTTCGCCATTAAATGGCCTTCCTTCGGTTGTTTGAGAGTTTGGACTTGCAACATTTCATAAGAAATATCTACAAGTACAACAAGAAATGTATACTTAATACATCGTGCCTTTTACAATAGCCAGATTTTTATGAGTGTGAGAATTATTAAAACCATTGTTTCATCCCATGGCTTATTGGATTGTAAACAATAACCGGAGTTCTACTTCCTATCATAACTTCCATTTCTGAATGGTCCTTGTCAACATTAGCTAAAAAGGATTTGTACAGTATCTCCCTGTGCCCAAGAAAGTACTGCGTTCGAACATTGAATAAGAAAACGCCCCCTGTCAGAAAATTTACATTCATCGCCAAGCTACGAGAGCGTGTAGTCGCCAGACCACAGTCTGAAGGTCCGAATAATCGGATACAAACGGCTTCCACGTTTAAGTTAGAGACGCAAAAAAAAAAAGTTTTTCAAAGTCCTAAAAGCAACCTAAAGGGATAGTTAGTACTTTATGGAGTGGTCCGTAAACGTGGACACTTCCTGAACCTCGTAACTTGATAATGAAGATGATTTTATACTTTGTACACTGCTGCCCTGTTTTGCTGTTTCGGCATTAAGTTTGAAAAATAACTTATGAGAATTTCCAGAGACCTGATCCGTCACTTTTAGCGATTCCTGCAAATGAAAATATTTTGAACTTGTCATGTGAACACAGATAGTGGACTTTAAGAAGTGTGCCTTCGACACAAGCGACATCAACTGTGTTAATGGTATCTCGTTACCTTGGCTGACCGGACACAGAAGGTTTACAAGCAATCAAGGGAGGCGGCCTGCCCCCTTTTTCTCCTACTGGCAGCCTTAGTTTTCGGTTTTGTTACCACAGGGGTTACGTTCTAGAGTGCTTACTTGTTTTTAATATCCATTTACTATCTGGTCCTATGATCCGCAAGTATGGGGTTGGTGGAATGCCCATATCTACGGACGACATGGACAATATTTGTGTCCTGTGGGTGCGAGTCCAAACAACGGCCGATGAGTTTCCCCGATGGTTTTTACAATTTGCAGTATAACGTTGTTGTTGAAAAACGCCATCAGTTCATTCATGAATGAATGTCCATTACATAAATCTTGAAATTGCATTCTGAGAAAGCCGACAGACGATTAAAAGTACTTGCCAGAGTTATCTTCCTTGTGTCGTCGCACTTACTCAGCGTTCGACCGTTCTTTGGGAATCTGTCACCAAACTTGGCGTCATGTTTGATCGTGGTAGCTCTAGGCTGAAAATATCACCCAAAGCTGGCAAGTTCCACCTCTGATTAATGATCACCACTGCAGAACAAATTAACATATGACATCACGAACATTATTTTTTTTCTTAATGGCATTTTCCCCCCTTTTTGACAAACAATCCTTTCATTCTTCATCTTTTTTGAGTTTGTGGATACTGATCAGTTCATATGAACGAGACTCTACGCAAACGATTACAAAATATCCAGCGCACGCTGTACACCTAATCAATATCATGCGCAAATATGACCCCATCACTACTTAATATCAATCTGGTCTCGTAATTGGCTCTTCTGACGATCAGGCGGGACAAAGAGATCAACTTTTTAAAACTTGTTGTTTTTTTTTTTTTTTTTTTTTTTGTGCAATACACTAAGCCCACTTCCCCTCATCACAGCGAACTCACACAACAAAAGATGGATCATAGACATCCAGGTTCAAACCTTGTGTTCTGGTCGCAGAGAACGACTTTGTTTCCACACACTGACCTCTCGTAGGAGATAAATGGCTCAAACAGACCATTCGCGAATATAATGATCGTTTCTAGAAAAAGTTCTAGAAATGTGTTGAGCTTGCTAGTTTCTGACCATGGCGAGCCGCGCGAGACATGTCAGAAACTAGCGAGCAAACATTCTCTACGATCATTATATTCGCGAATGGTTTGTTTGGAGAACCTTATTGTACATAAACGTCGAACAAGAATTATATGGAATTTTATCAATTATTCGGCACCATTTTTGGATACTCGTTAATAATTTTAACGTTAAAGGGACATAGGCCTAACTTTTTTTCCTTTAAATAAAAACCACCAGTATTGCCCTTCCATATTCGCATGTTTACGAGCTACAGCAACTAGATTCCAAGGGTAATCGACCAAGGTAGTCGCTCTTTGGGCATTCACTGGATTATTGTATACTTTAACCTAGTTGAACACTAAACCCATATCAAGTCTAGGCGATGGGTGCAATATACGCAACTATTGCTCAAAAATGATAAAAGCATGAGACTTAGCACAATTATTCTTCACCCACACGGATCATTTTCAGGGGTGGAGCCCAATATACAACACTTTCCTTAGCAACGCTTGATGGGGTAACCAAATTTACCCTAGCAACAAGCATTTAAGGAGCTGCCACCTACCTGGGTACCACCAAATCCTTGTTACTTACCACAGAAACTAAACCAAAATCAACTTTGTAATTCTCTAGATGACCCTCAACACAATCTGGATCCCCCAAAAAAGGCCCATTCAAGATGGCGATTAGGATGGCCGCCAAATATAATATTTACTTTGAATTAAATATTAGCAACATATAAATGGTATAACATCCATTTTTGTATGGAATGGAATATTTGTGCTCAAAATTAATACATATGTCCTATTTTGTGTCATTCACAAGTTTCACAATTCAAGATGGCATACAAAAATGGCCACCAAAAATTTGGTATTTCAATAAAATACCAAATTAACACAGAAGTAAAATTGCATGTTCAAACAATACATTATAATGAAAAGGTGTCAATCAATAAAGGGTGAGTCACACGATTTACACTCGATTCAGAAAAATCTTTAAAACTATTTAACAAGTTTTTAGAAATTGTTTTATACCTGAAAACAATAGCTCATTATTACCTCTCGTATTGGTAAAAAAAAAATCCCCGGTGGGCTCACTCATTCTGTGATACTGACCGTAAAGATCGTTACCCAAGAATCGCGGACAAATATGGGACGCGAGAGAGCGAAAATAGAGTGAACCCTGTTGTCATACAGTTTTGCGCCAATCATGTATCAAAAAACATATCCAAGGGATCACCGACCCAAACCACCATATGATGGGGAACCATTGTCATTAACAACCATGGCGTGCCATATTTTTCCGCGTTTTTGGCAAAGCGTGGTAACGATCATGCGGTCAGTGGTGCCGGGTTGAGTGAGCCCACCGGGAAAAAAAAAAACTTATCTAAACGTTTTCATTTTTCGATATTGCAGAGACTATGGTCTAAATTTAAACGGCAAAAACGCTGCCTCCCATAAAACAAACCACTCTCCTTCGCACTCACAACACACTAGGTATGCCCACGGTCCCCTTTGTACAATTCTTCAGTTCCAAAGGCAGCAAAAGCCATTGAGTTAGTCCGGTCATCTAACATGCTTTTTTAGGCATTTGCTCTTGTATTTGGTTCTCTAAAAGTAACCCATTGAATAATCCGTAACCAAGCTGTTGTTGATAACATTTCCTAACAATAGTCAATGCAGTAGCGTAACAGGGGCAGGCGGAGGGGAGAGCATGTCTATCTCCCCCCCCCCTCCATGGGCCTGCAGGAAATCGCTTAAGCTAGCGGTTTAAAAGCAGGAAAGTGGCAAATGTCAAGCGAAAGGGAGATAAGTAGTA